>WOUI01000301.1:0-42755 GCA_012184565.1 Aspergillus floridensis | reverse complement strand
GTAAACCCTAATGTAAACCCTAATGTAAACCCTAATGTAAACCCTAATGTAAACCCTAATGTAAACCCTAAAACTAGATGAGATCTATATTATTTGAACTAGAATAAAAATATCTATCTATAATAGACTTTTATATTCTTATTATACTCTGTTTATTAAATACTTAGACTTGTTATTTTTCTATATAGAAACTAATCAGATAGTATATTCTATAAATATACTATCTATCTAATTATTTATAGTTATAGATTAGTATTTTATATCTAATTAGTCTCAATAGCCTACTATTTCTATACTAATTAAATATATTTTTATATTTATAATATAATATTTATTATCTGATTATTTTATTTAGTAGAAGATAGCTGTAATTTAATATTTTTATTAATATAAATATAATATAATCTAAATCAGCTGGAAAATAAATACTAGTAATTTATTATTTTATATAATTACTAAAATTTAATTTTATAAACTATTTGCTTCTACAGAATCAACTAATTTTAGTATAAATTTTATAACTATCTATGAAATTTTTTTAATAAATTTAAATATTATTTATTATTTATATCATATAATTATATCTATATTTTTAATAATACAGTATACTATTATTAAAAATAGAAATTTTAAAAACTAGTAATTAGAACTGGATAGAAAATAATATTATATTAGAATCTAATATAATATTATTCTATTATATAATATTATTCTGGATTATTATAGTCTAATTATAAAAAATATTATAAATAGATTATTTTAAATAATGAATAATTTCTTTAGATTAAATTTTATATTAATATTATTTATAAATTACTACTAATAGTATATTAAGCTGAATAAAGTATATATTCTCTATTATACTATTTAAATTAGTAGAAGCTGAATTTTTAATATAATAAAAAATAATAAAAAATAATTAAAATATTTTAATTTTTAAAAATAATTATATTTAATAATATTGTCTCTGAATAATCTTATAATATTTATATTAAAATAATTAGATTATTATAAAATAATAGTAGCTGTAGTTAGTAAATACTCTAATCTAAAAATTATAGATTTTTAATCTATTATAATCTAAGTAGTTTATTATATACTATACTACTGGTTAAAAAATAAGTAAATAAATAATACTTCTATAATTTAGTATAATTTTAAATAATTTGGCTGGTTACTTTTTTTTCTAATCTATTATATTATATTAGTCTGATGAATTATATCTGAAGATATACTAGCTAATCAGAATACTTACCGGGCCCTATCCTAGGTCTGATAAAGGTCCATCAGACCAACCCTTGTGGAATAGAATATAAATAAAAAAAAGCTAGTATAAATAGTCTATAAATATAAGTATTTTTAGAATATAGATTAATAGAATCAGCAAGTATCGCTGCTAAAAAATATTCTAAAATAGTCTAGAAAAAATTCTATTTTAAAATATAAATAATTAGAGTTTAAAATTATTCTGTAGATTGCTGTCTGAGGCATTAATAAACTATAAAAAAAAATTTTAAAATAATTTTCTATTATAAATATTTAGAAAATAAATAACTCTATCAAACCTTTTCTAAACTGGATGAGATCTATATTATTCGAATTAGAATAAAAATATCTATCTATAATAGACTTTTATATTCTCATAATACTCTGTTTATTAAATACTTAGACTTGTTATTTTTCTATATAGATTGTATATCTCCATATTTTATTACGGTTATATAGCTAGTTTGAAAGGCACTAGACTAAAACGATTTTCTATAGCTACAAGAATGTATTTATAGTAAAACTGGTACAGATACAGAGATATATAAATCTAGATTGAAAAAAAATTCTATTAGATGATAACACGTGTTCTACAAAGCTTCGCCAAGAAATTCACAGTAATAGTCAAGAGTTATGCAACCCGACACAACCGCCCATTCTGATCGGGTAACCCGTCCAAACTCCTCACCTCCCAGTCCTCACTACCCACCGCCGTTGGCGCATAGAACAGACCCGCGGGATCCCACCGCTGCTTGAGAGCATACAGGCGTGCGTAGAAATTTCCGTAAAATGCCTGCTGGAAATCCGGCTCCTGGATGTCTGCTTCGGACATGTACGCCCCGGAGTCCGGGCACGTCTTGCGCCACTCGCCCAGCACGTCATACGTCAAGGTATCCATGGTCTCTAAGATCTCCGCATTGGTCGCGTTGCTGTCCCAGCTGGTCGAGGTGATGGCGTGCATTAGCGTGGTCCGGAAGGCTGGGTTGGCCGCGCTCTCCGGATAACCGGTGGGAAGCTCGGCCTTGAGGTTGAAGGCCAGTAGCGAGTAGCCCGCAGAGACGGTCGAACGGAAGGCGGCAGTGGTCTGATTGAAGAGCGTGGCGTTGACGAAATTCTCGCGCGGGATGAGGCGTGAGCCGGTCATCATCGTCACACTGCCGATGGTTTCGAGGGGGAAGCCCGCTTCCCAGGCGTCGTAAAAGTTGTCGTAGTAGGTTGTGTTCGGGGTGTAGGCGATGCCTAGCCGGTTCAGGTCGGCGAACCACGGGGCCATCAGCCGGTTGAACTCGGCCACCGTATGGTTCACCGCGAAGTAGGGATTCATCAGGAACTCGAAGCTGTCCTCGCCGAGCTTGATGATCCAGAAGTAGGCGTACGTGCCAGCGTCGGCGTTGGTCGGGAAGCGTTTCATGTACGCGTCCACGCCCGCCCAGAAGGTGTCGGCAGTCACGTTAGTGGAAGTCATGAAGGAAAAGGTGGAGACGGTGACGGGAATCTTGGGGTGGAGGCGCGAGATGATAGATGTCACGACACCGTAGGTCCCTATGGATTGTGTTAAGTATGGAGAGTGAAGAGGGAGGGGTATAAATCCGGGGATATATGCTTACCACCACCGCCGCCGCGAAGAGCCCAGAAAAGATCCGGGTTGGATCTCTCAGTTACAGTAACGAAGCGACCGTCAGCCAGCACAACCTCCAGGGCCAGAACCTGGTCAGCAGCCAGTCCGTAGACACTGGACATGGGCGAGTGGCCACCGCCCAGCACGTATCCACCGGCCACACCCACGGTCTTCCCCTCGCCTCCCACCACGGTGTAGCCGAGCTCGTGAGCCTTCTCGTAAACCTCGAAGGCCTGGACACCAGCGCCCAGCTTCACGGCCGGGCCACTGTAGTTGCCCAGATGGTATTCATCGTAGACCTCAATGTCCTTGAGATTGTGGGTCCAGATGCCAAGGGCCCCAGCACCGGTCGACTTGCCGTTGAAGTCGTGGCCTGTGTTTTTTACTGTCAGGCGTAGCCCATGGTTGCGAGCGAAATTGACTGCCAGCTGAATCTGCGCCACGGTGCTGACATTGACGGCATAGCTGCTGTAGCCACCAACGGTACAGGTGGAAGAGGTCGCTATGTCAGTAGGGAGACAGCTACGACCCTCGAATAGAGGCCACATGATTGAGGCGGGGTCTGCGGCGCTGCTTACAGTTAGTGTTGACATTCAGAGATATTCGGGAGGGGAGGGGTTGTGGAGTGAGCGTACTGCAGGTACGACACAGTCCAGTCACTGGAGATCTCTTCACAGGCTGTTTGATTGTAATACGCCGACCAGGTCGGGTAGCAGGTGGCAGCCAGGGGAACTGTCTTGATGAGAGCACCGCCCAGTGCCTGGTCCAATACCAACCACTGGGAGGTCGAAGGCCACGCAGCATCTCCAGGGTAAACCTTACATGTTCCCACTGTGGGCAGGGAGAGGTTGGCGTGACCGAATTCGAACAGGGACTTGTAGTTCCCCAACGTCTTTAGGACACCGTCGGTGAGCTGCTGTGTTTCGCTGACGAAATACGACGCATTGGCGATTGAGTTGGCGGAGGAGACCGCAGTAGCAGCCACAGGGACTGTCCCCACAGCGGCGAGGGCCTGCGAGCATACGCCCAGTGCGGCCAGTAGTGAAGGTGTTGAAGGAACCATGATGAATATGAGATTGTCAGCCCCTATCTAAAGGCCGGGCTTTGCCATTTATATAACACCGAGAAGAATATCTCAGAATCGGGGGGGGGGGCATATGACAGGACGGCCCATGTGGAATGATGGTCGAAAGTCAACAACAATGTGCAGTTGGCAGATCCACAGTCCATTGTGTTTCTTTGGCTTGGACCGAAAACCCGCGGCTGGGCCGGTCCTTGCCGGAGATTGCACGGAATACTTGCTCGCCTTCCCCGGTGTTAGTTTGGTCGCTAGCGAGGAGCGATTATGGATAGTCTGGTGTTAGTGAGGGTCCGGTGGATTGAAATCCCCAGATGGTCCGGGCCTCGGCCAATCCCGCCCGAGCCCTAAACTGCCGGCGCGATTAGCTTCGGAACAACCCCTTCCCCCCCCTCCCCCCAGGCAGCAATTCTACGGCCATGCCTACCACTAACAAATTAATTTGTTTGTGCCAAATTATGTTTCATTTGGCTGCTCACACTCTCAGCCGTGCTTGCCGGTTGAGCCGTCTAGCTTAGATGCTGCATGTTTACGAGTTGGTGTGTGATTGGCTGGATGTCACTTTTGGGGTGAATAGTGCACGCCACAGTCATTGCCTGTACTTGGCCGCGCCCAAATCTTCATACCGGGGAGATGAACGAGCCTGTCTCGGGCAATGTTCTCCTGTATTAGGCTGGCTACACTAGGACAGGCATCCCTGCTGGGCTGCTCAGCATCGGAAACCCGGCGCAATGGACCTGCATGCAGGAATTTATCCCTGCCTGCTGCTGCACGGAGTTCATAAGATCCCCTTTCCCCTATCCTGGGGCCTCGCCAGATTTCGCAAAGCTTCGATGATCATCCACTCCCCATGGTTGACGACAGTCACCAGAAAGTGGCTCTGGGGGTCGTAGTCGCCTTTCCTATTCTGGGAGGGATCGCAGTCGTGCTGCGGTCATGGAGCCGGTTCATGACAGGGACGCGGTTCGGACCAGGTGAGCTTTTCTTCTGGTGGGACCGTTGATTTTTAGCTAATCAAGGCAGATGATGCGTTCATCGTAGCCGGATATGTGGGTTGCATGATAGATCTCTCCCGCCAGTTCACTGCCCACTAAACATCCCTAGATACTGGCCATCGGCCAATCTATCACCTCGTGGTATTGTCTGTTTGCACCTCCAGCGGCTACTTGATCGTCCATCTGACAGATGAAGACATTAAAACCAACTATGTGGGCATCCACGAATGGGATATTCCCGCAGACTACAACATAAAAACTGGCCTCATTGTATGAACATTGCGTGTAATCTCCTGTCCCACTAAGACAATCCAAAACTGACACCCAGGCTTGGACGAAAAGTGGAATTTCGCCAACCAACTCATCTATAACCCCTGCCTCACAATGGTCAAACTCTCGATCCTCTTCTTCCTCCGCCGCCTCGAGTCGCAATCCCGGACAGTCAACCTCCTCATCTGGTCCACCACGAGCGTCACCATTCTCCTCTTCTTCGCTGTTCTATTCGTCGACATCTTTCAATGCCACCCGATCGCGTACGTCTACGACACCTCCCTCGCCAACGGCACCTGCATCAACGAAGGGGCCTTCTATGTTGCGACCGCCGCCATTAATTTGTTTACCGATATCCTCGTCGTCTCGATCCCGACCCTGATCACCCTCCGCCTCCACATGCCGTGGCGAAAGAAACTGGCCGTTTGCGTGATATTGTGTATGGGATTGGTGTAAGTTTTGCTCGCTTTCCCTTTATCACCTGCACATCACAGGCACTAAAGAAAGTGCCCAACAACAGAGCAACCGCAATTGGCATCTGGAGAATCATCCTCCTGGCGAATGGCTTCTTCCCGACCCACCCTGTCAGCGACCCGACCTACGCCATCGGCTTCTGCAGTTCCGCCGTCGAGGTGCACGTCGCCGTCGTCGCCGCCTGCGCCCCGTGTCTCAAGGCGGTCGTCAGTCGCTACTGGCCGCGCCTCTTCGGGACGACCGACCAATATTCCTCCGGCAAGAACATGTACGGCTATGGCTATGGTCGGAGTACGAGCACCTCGGGGTTCCGCCCTCGATCCACCAAAAAGGGTGGGGGAACACAGAATGGGGATGGAAATGGCGACGGGGGGATATTTGAACTCGCCGTGGCGGGACGACCACGACAGACCTCGGCCGAGATGCTGCGACGCGAGATGCGGAAGTATCATGTGGGAGTGGAAGCAGGGGGTGGGAGAAATGGGAGTGTGGATTTGAGTTTGAGTAGTGAGGAAGGCATTCTGGTGGGCAATGGGGGGGCGATTGTCAAGAGGATGGATGTGCAGGTGCAGGTTAGTCGGAGTGATAGAAGTGGGAGTGTGGAAGAAGAGGAGGTGAGAGGGTCGAAGAGGCATCAGGGGGAGGGAAGTGTGGATTGTTTGGTTTGATAGGGGAATTTTACCGGAGAAGATTACATGGGTCGCTCGCTTTATACACAACTATTTCTTATGTTTATCTATCTGGGCAAGGAGAGAAATAATCGGGCTCGACTGGCTGTGGTAATTTCCACGGCATCTCCACTTTCTATGACTCTTGACTTTTGGTTGAAAAGCACTTATTTTTGAATTTCACTGTGTAGAATATCTGGTTCTATCTATTGTCCCGAGAAATGGAAGTTAACATCATTCAGCTTTTGCCCCTGGTGAATTTTAGTCGATTATCCAATTCTTGGAGGGGTGACAGGAAATACCAGGTGCGCAGAAGTCTTTCTACCCGCAAGTTCCACTGCCATGGTTCACCGGGTTGTGACACATGGTTTACATGCAATCTTGAATTTAATCACGCGCATGTCGAACCAAGCGAGGAGATAGGAATCTAATCTAGACTCGATCTGAATGCGGGAGCAAACATCGATCGACCAATGGGCTCAGTAATCATGATCTAAGCATACAGACGTAGCCGGAACCAAGTTCGGCACCGTGTGGAGAGCTCAGCTCGTACAAGCCACTCGCGGGATTCCTATCCCATGGATCGAGTTGAATTTCATCTGTAATAGGCCTCATCTAGTTCAACGTCACCTTTCTGTCGAACCGTCATGTGCCATAAAAATTGGCGCGATCTGGCATATAAAAGAGCAAACATGTTTCTACCCTCCTTGTGAACATCAGCATGCTGGCGAGAATTCAGCACTACAGCATCCAGAGCTCAACCATCTCTCTCTATTGACCCTCCTGGCCCAATCACAATGCTCAAAACTGGCCTTCTATACCTCCTGGGCGCATCCCTGGCAAGCGCCTCGCCAGTGCTTGAGAGCAGGGACATCTGCAGCCACACCCCGGCGGACGGCCTCATCGGCAATGCGGTCGCGAGCGTGGCTTGCGCACAATTGACTATCGCCAACGAAGGATGCTCTGTGACGGTCAAGTTCCCGGCTGACATTTACGGGGACTCCTTCACTTTCGACAGTGCTTCGAAGACCTTCAAGGCTCTGCGCAAGAGCAAGCTCACATTCACCGCGACGCCGAAGGCCGGCAACAGCGCGGCGGTGTGGTCGGGCACGGGCGGGACGAGCAACCCCACCACGTACTCGGTTCCACTGACCGGCCAGCCCGCCAGCATTTCCGTCAAGTGCGCCGCCCCGCCGCAGTGCACCGCCGTCGGCCAGCCGTGCATCTTTGAATACCCCGAAAACTGCTGCTCTCAGACTTGCGCCTGTATTTCGGGAGTGTGCAATTGTTTCCAATTGTGATGATTTTTTGGGGAGGATTCAAGCATTTCTATTGTCTAAATGAGTTCTCCACCTATATTTGAAGATAGAATCATGCTCCTTAGAGCTGAGGCGAACATGACATAGATGCACTCAATCTATAATGTGGTTACCCGTTATACTGAACGGTAGATGCTGGAAGAGTAAAGTCCTACGATTAAAGTCGGTTTTCTAGATGTTTGTTAACGTGGAATTTATTATTGCAGCATTTGATACAGCGGGAACCACAGTAGTTAAATCTCTTCTAATGTTGTAATTAAAGTGACCAGCCTTGGAGCTAGAGCTCGCGTTCTCGACTGATCTAATCTGACCTTGTTAGCAACCAGTGGAACAAGCACCAGTGGCGCTCCGAAACCCTTCAAACTTCGCGTGTTCGAGAACATCCGTTTGCGGATCATGATTCATCAACCTTGAACCCGGTTTTGCCACCAAGTTCGGACATGCAATTAACTCTCTCCCGCATGCGCCCGGTGGATCCAAGATCCAACCATCTGACTTTGTAGAAGAATGGCTCGCTCTCGACAATGCGTTGTTTGTCTTGATAACTAGTGTGATGTTTGCTTCACGTATAGTAGGAGTAGAAGTCCAACACAAGGCTATCTGGGCGCTGCATTTGACCTCACATTGACTTACCTTAGCCCTCTGTTACTACTGGTGGGCCCGGGAGTTCTCCCAATTTCCTTTCAAGTTATTCCCTGTATCATCGAGATCCGTCCATCAGCCAATCATCTGAGAGTGCGAGGATGCCTGATACACCACAGGATATCGTCATATACGCCTACGACAGCATCGCGGAATGGTACCTGTAGTGAGAGAAGATATCGGACGGAATGCTTGTTCGCAAGAATTATCACCACTTGTCTCCCAAATTCGACCAGTCCCACAAGTCAATGTCAGTCCCTGTCCGTGCGTGCAAAAATCCCGCAGTATGCCTTGATCATTGGCACCGACACTCTCCTACGTACTCGGTGTGATATTCAGGTTGAGACGGACAAAAAGATGCATCGAAACCCCCAAAAGCACAACTGAAGCCCCGATGCAAAGCCTTACAAGACCTGCCCTGCAAATCCAGGGCCAGAGACACTTTCAAGAATGAATGTTTGTGGGGGGTTGAGGGTTGCCTAAGAAAGTCGAGTACGGAGACCAAAGAGACAACCTGGACTGGCCAAGTTAGTGCCGAACATGTGCCGAGATCAAGCCCTATGAGTATGATACACACTTCCAGCTCTCTTTATTGGTTATTTTCTTGGACAGAGCCTTGGTTTTTAGCCTGCTGCTCCGCCTTGTGGATTACAGGTGTTGATCTTTCAATATCGATGTATACCTTACTTGAAGCTTTTTCCCGCAGCCTAGCGGGCCTGATTGGTAGCGCCATGACCGCCTGCAAGATGCCGCCGAGCCTTGGAAACTTGCTTGTCGGCAAATTCATCACGCAACCCTAATTCTTTTACTCAGTCACCTAGTGTCCAGCAGGCATGCAGGCTCGGAACAACTCGGACGCGTGCATCCCTTATCGGCAATGCCGCTGCGTCGACAGACGTTGACGTCTCGATCCTGAAGGCGTCTCGCATGGATTGGCTAGACTGCGGGTTTGAAATAAGGCAGATCAGCAGTAGGAAACCGGTTCCATGGCGAATCTGTTTTGGTCTGTGATGCTGCCCTTGTCAATCCCCGGTCTTCTGTGCGCATCTCTCCACGTCCTTCGCGAAGCACAACCATTCGAGCAAATCTCACACCCGTGAGCTAATCGCATATCTGCAACGCGATGCGACAGTCTCATTGATTGTTCTGAAAGAATTTAGAAAGGTGAACGGTTTTGATAGACAAACCTTGTGCCGTCAACAAGGCCCGACCAAAGGACCACATACATGAATAGTGGAGTCGTGAAAGGCAGGGGAAGAATGTGGACTGTAAGGTTGAAGGTCTTGGCCGTGCTATCACAACTCCTGTGCTTGGCTCGAATAGGTTCAGAATGTTTCATGGGATTGCTAAAGTTGTACAATTGCTTGGTGGTCTTTATGACCTCGGGGTCCTTTCGGTAGCCCAACCTGGACCTCGAAGAGCGGGAAAGCTACATGGGCGAGCGTGTTCAATCAGCATCTCCTTGTTCACCAAGGACATTGTGACATCATTTCGTATGGGATCCTCGAGGATATCCTACTGCAGGATGCAATACTGGGGGAATATCAGGTTTCCTCGATCCGCTGCCGATGTGCAGCACCTTGCACTAGACGTCCGTTTCGCCGGAGCATATCGTGGGAGATAGGAAAACAGAAAACTACGCAAAAATCCTGAATCTTCGGCAGCTCGGCCGATAACAGTGACCGGCAGGGCTGTCCACCCACAGTTGGCTACATCAGTTGAGATTCTTTATGGGTTGACATGAACCCTGCAACCGAGCCGCGTGCATGTGCCCGCCGATGGGAAGAGAGGCCGGCGCAGGGAACGGGCGCCTATTTGTGAATGGCGAGACAAATTGGAGGGACCGAGCAAACTTGCAGAAAAGCGCAGGACGTAGGAGTCCGGAGCATGGATGCATCATGGATGCATGCACGACTGGGTTAGGCTTAGTGCGGGGTTCTGGCGCATTCACCCCCTCCCCCCCACGGAGTGATTTGAATCTTCAGAAAGCTCGACAGCCCGTCCATTTCGATCTGATTGTAGTTCAATCACGGGCGCTGCCTTTTCCTGCAGCATGGGGGTCCGTGCAAGGCTCGACCTGTTCTCTCCCGCAAGACCACCCACTAGCCGTCGGTATAGGGTTATACTCTACCCGCCCTGGCTGGCTGTGTGCTATGAGGAGCAAGAGGTCCATGGATCAAATCAAAACCAGCTTCTGGTCCGAATCAGTGGGATGCCTCAACCCGACCTTTGGTGTAATTACCGGATCACCTCTGACGTCAATCCACTGTCCCGGTTCTCTTCGACCGTTGGGTTGGGAAGATAAGAAGGCAGAAACAGCAATATGGAATGAGTCTCTCTAGGGCGGCATCCGCGACCAACTACCGTACTCTCCGCTGAAATCACATTCAATCACTCCGTTATCATTGATCAAATCGATATGTCACAGTCAACAGCCCAACCCAATAAAGGGTACCCGGACCATGCAATAGCTGTGGTGGGGATGAGCTGCCGGCTGCCGGGGGCCCGCAGCCCGGCGGAGTTCTGGGCATTGCTGGCGGCAGGTCGATGCATGGCTACCGAGCCTCCGGACTCCCGGTTTTCACTCCAAGCTCACTGGCGTAGTGGAGACCGCTTGTCTGCGATCCGTGGCAACTTCCTCGACGAGGTGGACACCTTTGATCACCGGTTCTTCGGCCGATCGAGTCGAGAGGCGGCCACGATGGACCCCGCCCAGCGCCTTCTTCTAGAAGCCACCTACCATGCGCTAGAGAGCTCGCACTACTTTCAGCCCGGCCGCCAGCCCGAGACCGACGTGGGCTGTTATATCGGAGGCTTTGGATCCGACTACAATGACAATCTGGCGGCTCATCCGCCCAGTGCCTTCGCCGCGCTTGGCTGTCTCCGGGCCTTTCGCAGTGGTCGTATCAGTCATTTCTTCAACTGGACCGGACCATCTATAACCCTCGATACCGCGTGCTCCTCCTCCGGGGTGGCCATTGATGCCGCCTGCAAGGACCTCTTGCTGGGCAATTGCACAGCCGCTCTTGCCGGAGGTGTCGAAGTGATGACGAGTCCGTACTTCTATCAGAATCTAGCCGGGTCATCCTTCCTCAGCCCGACTGGTAAGGCGGCCCCATTCGATGTCGAAGCGGATGGGTACTCACGTGGGGAAGGTGTTGGCCTTGTTTTCTTGAAGCGCTTAGATGCCGCTCAGCAGGCTGGGGATCCCATCCTCGGAGTCATCTGTGCATCGGCTGTTCGACAGATCAGCAATGAGGTCCCCATCACTGCCCCGGATCCGACCTCCCACCAAGCTTTGTACAGGCGCCTTCTCAGAGCGGCCGCGATAGGACCGCACGAGATCACCTATGTAGAGGCCCACGCAGCCGGAACCCGGGTGGGTGACATTCCGGAGTATAAGGCAATTGTTGAGGTATTCGCTGGGCCCAGCCGTGAGGCAGCCCCGATGTACCTCACCTCGGTCAAGGCCAATATTGGACACGCCGAGGGAGCGTCCGGGGTGGTCGGGCTGATCAAAGTAATCCTTATGATGGAGCATCGCCAAATCCCACCCCAGGCCAATTTGACCCAGCTTCATTCTGAGATCGACCAGTCGCGGGACCACATCGTTGTTCCACGCGAGATGCAACCCTGGCAGGCACGTCCCATGGTAGCCTGTGCCAATAATTTTGGAGCGGCAGGTAATATCACAGCGATGATTGTCAGAGAACCTCCTACTCCTGAGTCCGGTCCCCCGGAAGAGAGAGCAGGGGCGGTGATGTATCCGGTATGCATCACCGCCCATAGTCCGGACGCCCTAGAACGAAACTGCAGGATGATTGAGCAATGGCTCCAAAGTCGGGGATCGAAGACTGTAATAGGTATTGAAGATGTTGCGTTCAGCTTGTCACGTAAGATGAACATCCAACTCCGGTTTCGGTGGTCGGCGACGGTCCAAACCCTTGCCGAATTAATACAGAAACTTCAGGCTGTGGCGAATCCAGTCGCCGTGCAGTCCCTCGCTCGGCCGAAGAGCCCTAAGCCCGTGGTTCTCCTGTTCTCTGGCCAAACAGGCACCACCCCATCCGTGGACCGAATTCTTTACGAGACCTGCCTTCGGTTTCGGTATCATCTCGATGAATGTGCCCGCGCCATCAGTGCTGTAGGCGGGACGCCATTATATCCGGCGATTTTCGAGGACATCTCATGCCACGATCTGGCCATTCTTCACTCCAGGAAGTTCTCCATCCAATATGCTTGTGCCCGAGCATGGATCGACAGTGGTCTTCAGGTCGCGCGAATGCTGGGGCACTCGATCGGACAGCTGGTGGCATTGTGCGCGTCGGGTGCATTGTCGCTGCAGGACGGACTGGAACTGATCATTGGGCGAGCAAGGTTGATCGAGACTAAATGGTCAGATGACAAAGGGGCAATGGTTGCAGTACAAGTAACGAGCCCTCAGGTGCGTGGAGCTCTTTCACAATATACCGATCTGGAAATTGCCTGTTACAACGGCCCCGATAGCTACATTCTCGCCGGGCCCGAGGCGTCAGTTCAGAATGCGATGGACGACATGCAGCGGCAGCAGATTCGGCATAAGCGTCTGGGCATCACGCACGCTTACCATAGCCGGTTGACGGAGCCCATCCTGAAGGACCTCCACGCTCTCGCATCTAAGCTGACTTTCCACCCGTCGCGAGTCCATTTCGAACCCTGTTCGGTCACTCAGGATTGGCAGTTGCCCACGCCAGACCTCATTTGCCAGCAAACACGAGGGCCGGTTCATTTCCAAGCTGCAGTGGAAAGGATATGTAATGAGCTAGGTCCCTGTGCCTGGCTGGAAGCCGACTTGTGCTCCATGACAGTTCAGATGGCATCTGCCGCCATCCCAGATGAGGTGCGCAAGAATCACACTTTCCTCGCAGGACGGTCTCCGAATCCGCAATCCCTGGCCGACGTGACCAGAGGCCTTTGGGAGGACGGACAGAATGTGGATTTCTGGTCTTACCGGGGCTCTACTAGCCACCGAAAAAGGCTACTGGCTCCGCCAATGTATTCGTTCACAAGATACCGACACTGGCTAGAGTGGATGGAGTCAAGCACACCTTCCAAGCCTCTACCTCTGACAGAGGAGAAGATCCAACTTGTGGCGCTCAGAGGCTATCAAGCTCGCAAGACCGGGGGGGATTGCCGCTTTGAGATAGACCCCCGAGCTTTCGAATGGGCTTTGCTGGTCGGTCAACATGCACTTTCCGGTACGGGCGTTTGTCCCGCCTCGCTCTATGTCGACATTGTGATGCGCGCTGCGCGACTTATTCCACCCATGCAGGACGGACCGTCACCACATATTGGGGTAGTAGAAGGTCTTCAGATTTTCAGGTCGCTCAGTCAAAATCATGGCAAGAAGCTCATGCTGGCCATGCAGCCAAACGGAAGGACCCCACCCTCGTGGGATTTCGCCTTTCACTTTCACGCGGAACCGAGCATCCGGAGTGCAACGGGGCGGATACGCTTTACCGATGAAGCCGATGATCTCACGCAGCGGACCTCCAACTTGATAACTCTAGACTCCACCTGTCAGTCCATCATGGCGCACAATCAGCCCAGTGACCAGAGCTGCGATATGGGCGGGAATGTTCTCTACCGTTTGTTGGCACCCGTGGTGACCTACGGGAGGGTCTACCAGCTCATCCAGAGCGGGCACTGGGCCCCTCAGTATGCCAGAGCTCGCCTCCAGTTGCCTCAAGATCCTTCTCTTCTTTCCCACTCGGACCTGATCCCGCCGGTGGTGCTAGAGGGGTTACTGCAAGTAGCCGGGGCACATGCCAATCTGTTCAAGGATGCTAGTCAGGCTCGAGGAATGGGACCCTACGTCTGCGCACAGGCGAGATGCATCCAACCCAGCCCTCATCTCTCCTGGGAGTCCTGCCATGCAGGGTGGCAGGTGGTGGCGCGGGCAATTAGGCAGGATCCGACGTCAATAGAGTACGACATCCTAGCTTTCGTCTCTGGGACCGGGCGGCTGGTCCTGACAGTCTATGGGGTCGAGTTCCGCCACATCCCAGCTGGAACATTTGAGAAAACGCTCACCTCGGTCTCAATTGCACCCCCTAGCCCCTCCATGACCAGGTCACCAAATCTCGAACGCAAGGCACGAGTCGGAGGACCCGATATGCCCGGCAATGTTGCAGGAGGGATCGATAGGATCTTGGGCGATCTAGTCAACGACCCCCTCAACAGGCTATCATCCACCACCAGCCTCCAGAGCATCGGTGTAGACTCGTTGGGAATCAACGAACTGCGACAGAAGATCAAGGAAGAATACAATGTGGACATTGCCTCTAGCAACATTAGCGTGCAGACATCCCTGGAGACTCTGTACCGCTGTGTGCGAACCCAAGTCGCTCCGGCGTCGCCATTGTCTCGTACACCATCACTTTCGCACTCAGAGAGCTTCACCCATAGCGAGGATACCTCCCCCGGTTCGGAAGTACACTCAGAGAAGCGAGCCTCGGTGGCCGACCGATTGCAGCGACTTTTAGAGACACACCTGGGTCCGCTTGGGGTTACTGAGCCGGCAGCCACCATGGCCGATTTGGGCGTCGACTCGTTGCTCTCGCAGGAGCTTATGGGCGACATCGAGAAGGAGTTCGCGTGCCCCAAGGACAAAGTACAATTGCAGGCCGCAACCACGTTTTCCGACTTGTGTGCTCACCTGGGAGAGGACCAGAGCCAACCGGTTGCTGAGCGGCTGCCGTCAATCAGACGGGTTACTACAAGGCTCGAGGGCAAGCCACAAGCGAGTCCTCAGCATGCGAAGTGGAAGCCACAGATCACTTTTGACAAGATACAGCTACGCTTTCCGGAGCTGGCGAGGCAGAATGGTTGGCTTGGGTTTTGGGATGATGTGCACCCCTTGCAGCTTGAACTGATTGTGGCCTATGTGCTTGATGCCTTTGCGCAGCTTGGCTGCGATCTGCGGACGATGGAACCCGGATCTTGCGTGCCCTCGATCCCGGTGGGCCCGGGGCAGGGCAAGCTGAAATCTGCCCTGTATGACATTCTACGTCATGCAGGGATCCTCGACGCAGTTGACAGCACTGAGTACATTCGCGCCGACGAACAGGTAGTGGTACGCTCGGCGGCTGCGCTGCATAAAGAACTCATGGAGAAACATCCACAGCACCGTCCCGAGCATGAGCTACTTTATTTGACGGGTCCAGATTTAGCCGGTCTGATTTCTGGCAACATTGACCCGTTGCAACGCCTGTTTGGCAGTCTGCAAAACCGGCAGTTGTTGAATGACTTTTATGGTCACGCGCCAATGTTCCGCACCATGAACCAGCTGCTGTGTGACTTCGTCAAGGAGCTGGCGATGAGCCCGGGCTCTCCCCGTCCCATTCGCATCCTCGAGCTCGGCGCTGGAACCGGTGCCTCCACGGTCCCCATGCTTAAGACCCTATCGGACTCTGGCGTCCCATTCCAGTATTGCTTCACTGATATCTCGAGCTCCTTGGTGGCGGCCGCCCAACGCCGGTTCAAGGCCTACCACGACTCGATGCAGTTCATGGTTGTCGATATTGAACAGCCTCCAAGCGCTGACCTCGTGAGGCGATTTGACCTGATCGTGGCAACCAACTGCTTGCATGCCACACGTAACCTACAAAGATCACTCTCAAACGCTCGGCAGATGCTCCAACCCAATGGACTGGTTTGCTTGCACGAGGTTACCAGGCGCATCTTCTTGCTGGATGCCATCTTCGGCCTGTTGGAGGGCTGGTGGCTCTTCGACGACGGACGTTCGTACGCGTTGGGGTCTCCCGCCACGTGGGACAATGCTATGCGCAGTGCAGGATTCCAGCAAGTCATGATAAGTGACGGCCCCAGCCCAGAAGCGCACACCGTTCGACTGGTCTGCGGATTCGTCTCGGAGTGCGACGAGGTTCCAAGTTATCGCCCCCCTCGTGAGGTGGATTGTGAAACCCTGGTCTGGAAGACCGGCAAGCCGCATCTCTCAGCGGATATATATTACCCCCCCAATTTGCAGCTGGATCCCGAGTACAAATATCCAATGGGTAAGCATTCTTAGTCCCGACTCGGGTACAGGGCAGGATTCCACCGTACCGTACGAGGGCTAGGACTACGCTAATAGTGAGGCTGTACGCCACCCCAGCCCTTCTCCTGCACGGTGGTGCGAACATCATGCTTTCAAGAAAGCATGTTCCCCGAGATCAGATCCAGTTCCTCCTCGGCCAGGGGATCGTCCTGGTGAGCGTCGACTTCCGTCTTTGTCCTGAGGTGAACATCCTTGATGGGCCTATGACCGACACGCGGGAGGCCCTGCACTGGGTGCGAACGCAACTACCGCAACTTCCACTCCGACACCGTGGTTTGTGCCTGGATGGCGATCGTGTGGGAGTCATCGGCTGGTCTTCTGGAGGCACCCTTGCGCTTTTGCTGGGCCGGGCTTGGGATACTCCTGGATATCGACCTCCCGAGGCCATTGTCTCTTTTTACTGTCCCACCGATTTCGAAGATCCATGTAGGTACTCGACTCGGGGGACAAGCAGGTAAAGAAAGGAAAGAAGTCGAACATTGACCGGGTACAGACTTCATCACACCCCGTGACCTCCCCGCGCAATCCCCAGCCAAGGACGGGGATCCTAGTATCCTCGACGATATCCAATCTCAACCGGTACTTCCTTCTGCCTGATGCATCGCTCCGGGCAACCTTCTAACTATTTGGGAACCTCCATAGATAAGCGGCTACGAATTCAACCACGAAGATATCGTCACCGCATACGCGCTGGCTGCCCGCAGTCCCCGCGCGCGCATCTACACGCACATGCTTCGACATGCACAGACCCTGCAGATCTTTGCCAACGGACTGCCGCCTCGAAGTGCAATCCCCGACACCGAGGAGGCGATCAAGTCTGTTCTGTTTGCTTCACCGCCGCCCACCGATCGCATCCGACAGTTCAGTCCCTACGCGGCTGCCTCCGCGGGCAAACATCTTTCTCCAACCTATCTCCTACACGGAAAGAAGGATCAACTGGTTCCGTGGACACAGGCGCTCAGGATGCACGAAGCGCTGCGAGAACATGGGATCGAGACGGAGATTGTCTTGCCCGATGATGGGTTGCATCTGTTCGATCTCGGCGCTGGTGGAGCCGCGCTCGATCGCATGGTCGAGGAAGCGTACCGTTGGTTGGCTGACTCCCTACGTGCTTCTGGGTAGGTGCCTGGTAGTGTTCTCGATATCTTGACATCTTGTTGAATACGTTAAAGCCATCCTCGAAATTCACTGACGGCGATCGACAACCCTACTGCGCGCACAACCGCCGAAGAACACGACATTCTAGAGATAAAGTAATCTTTATGTCTCAAGTTCACTGTGCTAAGAATCTAGGTTTTCGCCATTGGATCTCCCTTGAGTGTCAGAGGTAGGGCCCGGGGCGTTTCACCTACATTTGGATGGCTGGGTCTCAAATAGATACAACAGTATTTTAGCTATACTGGGCATACATTGAGTATATCCTTTACTAAAAAAACGCTGTGATTTTATAGACAAGAATAAAGGGTTTACCCAGCTCGCAGACGTGACTCATAGCCCTTGCCCCATTTTTGCAACCGCGAAATGTAAAGTCGAGAAGACATGTGCCCGGCACTTTATAAAGTGCTGGATTTGTTTCGAGTGGCGTAGTGGGATCATCCCGAATTGTCAATAGGATCAGACTGCACTACTTCGAGACGCTCAAACTCACGGAACTGACAGGACATCCATTTGTCACTAAAATTGATCTAGCATAGAACTGGGACCTTCTTGCCTCTCTTTACCATAGCAATTAGGTATCCATAACCTATCTGATGTCTGCCGGGATGTGCTCACAGAATTCAGGCTGGATCCGCTGCTTCAATACCACCTTGTGCGAGCCGTTCTCCATCTGCATTGTGATGTATTGCCGGAAATCCATGTGCTGATCCATAATATCTTCGAGATCGAACCGCGAGAAAACATTTGCGGCGACCATGCGCATCTCTGCCCACGCGAAGCTACTGCCCTTAGCGGTTGTACGGGAGGCGAGTACCTGTTCAACTACTTACTTGATTCCTATGCAGGAGTGTCTTGCCCGCAGAAAATGGATAGTAGGCACTCATGCTTGCATACCCGATTAGTGACCATGAACGAGGCTCACTGTCAAAAGGCCAGATACTTACTCGGGCTCTGGAGCCCCGTCACGGGCCTTCTCATCTTCTCACCATCTTTCCGGCCAGAACTTCAATGGTTCGGGCCAGAATTCCGGGTTGCGATGCAGATGCCTATAGCTGGCAGAGACAACGGTGCCCGGTGGAATTGAGTATCCCGCGAGTTCACACCAGTGCTTGCCAGTTTTGCGACCCATCTCGCTCGCAATCGGGTACAATCGCAGCGTCTCTTTGATGCAGGCATTCAGATAGCGAAATTCGGGCTCTGTTCGCACCGTCTTGCTGTTGATAATTGAATCAGTCGCAGTAAGTACCGGCAGTGGGTCCAGTAGCTTTTCTTTCTTTTCGGGACTGTGCAGGAGTTCAAGAAAGAGACATGCAATCGTTCCAGAAGTGGTCTCTGACCCGGCTAGGAGAATCTCTGACACCTGGTCGATGATATCCCTAGTGTTCATTGGTGCAGACGAATCTGGTCGGGTGCCACTGTCGATAGAATGTTGAAATACGTCTGGTCGAGCGTAGTCTTTGGAGTAGGAGCGTTCTCTAACGATAGCATCGATGGCCTGTTCGGACAAAGTCGATGTAAGCCTTCGGGTTACAAATTGGAGAAGACGAAGCAGTAATGGATTACACCCGGATCATGTCAGCAGGCCAGTCGAAGTACAGCTTCATCCCGAGGCCTCGTAACCATCGCTTGATGTAGACCATCTACGGCGTAGGTTGTTGAGTTAGATCCACTAGTTTGAACCCAAATCGAAGAATTTGGAGGCCTCTACCTTATACCTCTGAGTCATGCTATTGAAGATGGAGTGGGGGATTCGCAGCCAGATGCGGTCCTCCATTCCCAAGTACTCTTCCTTGACTGGGAGAGTTTGACCAAGGCCTCGGCCAAAGGAACACTCTCCCATTCTAGAAACAAGACACTGAGTCTAGCCTTCGCTTACAAGAAGGACAGAAAAACTAACATGTCAAGCGCCACACCATGCAAATCCATCATCAAGTCGGTCACGACCACATCTGTCTTCGCCTTACCCTTGGTGAGCTGGTAGTATTTGGCAATCAGATCCCCGATACACCTCTCAAAGAGATGGCCTTGTTCGTCGACGTCTGCTACCGTAAACCTCAGTGATAGGAAGCGCTTGAGGACTTTATGCGGCTCCGGTCGTCTAGCAAAGATGAATTCCCGGACGATAGAAGAGCAACGCATGGATATACTTACACTTCCCCAAACAGACCCGGATTGTGAGCATCTCGGGAGATTTCGGCATACATCTGTACCTTGGGGAGATCCGCCCTCTGGAGAATAGTTCGCAAGGCATCTTTGTCTGAGATTCATATCTGTCGAGGACCATACCGGAAGACCGGCCCATACTCTTGGTGTTTGGACTCGACAAGCTTCCAGATAGTACCCCTGGCAAAGGCGTATCGAAGGTGTAATGTCGTCAGTGGGGCATACCATGGTCCCGGGAGCTTGCGAAGGGGTGATCGAAGGGACTGAACAAGAGTAAAGATGTGGTATGACACAAATAAAATTCCGAGTACAGGCGGCGAGAAGTGCCAGTGACTGCATCCTGTCGGATACAGCTCGGTCCTTGGATAGGATCACGGAGAAAACTTTTTCCAAAGATGATTTGAAGAGTCTGGTACAGTCCCCATTTGCATCAAGACGATGTTACGATTTAAATGCTCCGGAGAATTTCCGCGTAGTATCCAGATATACTGATGATGTGGCAATGATAGGTCTGTGGTATACGTCACCCCATAGGAAGGTGTGATCGATATCATCATTGTTCGAGGCCTGGAACTTTTTTTTTTTTTTTTTTTTTTTTTCATATCCGCTGGACATAAAGTTGCATTTTTCAAGATTGCACCTATCTCATACTACACATCTTGCCTGCATTGACTATCACGGATCAAGAATGTACGGAAGACCATTGCAGCCACTCAGCAAATAGAATTCTCCTCACTAAGTATTCTTACTGCAGTAGTTACCGCCTACGGCGGACTATTGCGGCCATCAGGCAAATAGATTTCATCTGCTAAGTCTCTTTACTGCAGGCCTTACCACTTTTCTAAAATAAATATATAAAGCTTTATTTTTTTTATTTATATATATTTTTTCTTATTCTATCAGCTATATCTCTGTATATTAATCTTGAGCTTTTTAAGACTAAAATTATCTTTTTTTATTAATAAAGTAAATCTGCTACAGCTATTATTTTTATTTTTTAATAAAAGTATTCTATTCAGATTACAGAATATATAATTAAAAATTAACTAAGTTTTTAAAGTATTTAAAAGTAAGACTATATAGCTATAACTAATTTAATTTTATAAAAGTAAATTTAAAAACTATTTTTTTAATAGACTTTCTCTAAGTCTAAACTACTTCAAATTTTTTAAACTAAAAATTATACTATGTTAGAATAGATTTTGTAATATATTTATATAATATTAAGATTTATATACTAAATAAACAATCTATTAGAATAACAACTCCAAATAAATAAAACTATTAAAATATTTTTTAAAAAATATAATAAAAAAATTATTTAAAAATACAGCTGGTAGTTTTTCTATTTTTATATATACAGCTAGAATCTAGTTATACTATACTAATAAAGCCGGTATCTTTTTAAAATACCGCTATTTATCTAATATATTTAATAAAATATATACTAATTATGAATAGTTGGATATAGAATCTTATTACTCTATTTAAAATTTAGTATAGAAGACTGTACGACCGGCTAATTTTTCTATTTTTATTATTAAAAAAAGATTGTCTGCTTCGGGAGCCTATATAAATTTAATCTTACTAAAATTTAGAAAAAAAAAGAAAAAAAGATAAAAAAAAAATTATTTTAGTTTCTATCCGCCGGTCTTCTTCTATAAAAAAAAATTAAGAAAATCTCTATAATTATTATTCCAGACAAAATTATTAAGATTAATTAAAATATATTTAGTTTTTAATTATTTTTTATATATTCCAGCTGTATAGAATATCTGTATACAGTAATCTAAATAAGACTTATATTTTTCTATAGTACTTAGAACTAGTAGCTGTAAGATAAAGCTAAGCAAGTCAAAAAGTTTTATATATATATAAATACTCGCTTAAATAGTCTATCTAAAAGATGAATTAATTCTGCCGGTAAAATATTAAGTAAAAACTCATTTGCCCGATGGCCGCAATCGTCCGCCGTATACCGCCTATAAAACTGCTTATAAACTATATCTGTAATACTAATATCTATGTAATATTAGATCTTTTTCTACTTTCATTACTATTATCTATCTTTTCTTTTCTTAAAGATGTTCTGAGAGCCGGAGATTCACGTAGTTTATTTATTCTCTTTTATATTAGGATATTGAGGGTTCTTAGAGGCCGAAGGTATTGTTATTAGGATTCTTAATAAAAGAATATCTTTAATTATTCTTTTTATTAGGGTTGTGAGGATTATAGTATAGGTGTTTAATTTCACGCGGTTGATTTTGCCAGCAGATTTTCTATTTACCGAGTGGCCGCAATGGTCTTCCGTAAGAATGCAGTCCAATCCTCACTCGGAATCTGCCACTGATATCAATGCTTCCCAGAACGGCTGCCTGCATGGAGAATTCTGCAGGCTACCCCTTTGGCCTGCAAGCAATGCCTGAAGAAATCATGGATTACTAGATGACTCGAAAATAAGTCTTCTTCTTCCTATTGTGATTCAATCCTGGATCTTGTCGTTGTTATTCTCGTAGATGCAAGATACATCTTAGTCCGCTGCACCTTCCCTCCAGTATGGACCAGGATTATGTTGACACAATACGTTCCTTCCATGGCATTCTCTTTGTCTGTTGTAATGAGAAGCGAGGACAAAGCTCCTATCCCTCTATTGTTGTCGTGGGCCCTGGGTATGCATCGTGAATTTACCGCGGGCCGGGCGCATGCAACCTGACTTGCGCCATCACTCGCCCCTACTCTGGACTGTCTTGACTCACTCGAGCCTATTCGTCATTACGCTTATCAAAACCTCGCTAATCCCTGGTGAGGTCATATGCGCAGGGACCAACCAGGCTTCACGTCCGTAATGGAGGGTACGATGGAGCGATCGGCCTACAGGCCAGCAGGGTCTGGGGGTTTGAATCCTGATAGTCTAAATACGTCTTACCTTGCCTAACAGATGACCACTTCGAGATTATTCATCTTTCACTCCTATAAGTCCCTTCAAATCCATGGCCATGGAGTAGTTCTGAAGGCTTCGGGAGCCGACGAAGGGTCTTATATCATAGCATTGCACCACAGCCATGGGTCCGGTTTCTGCCCTTGATGGGTACATCCTCGATCGAACTATGTATGAGAGTGTGAGGTAATGATTTGCAGACTTGCGACTTCCCCAAAGTTTGTATGCGCTGACGAGTGTATCCATCAGGCTCAATGAGCAGCACCTCCTATAGAAACTTCAAACGGGTCATGTCTTGAGTCCCTTGGTTCCCCACCGGCCGGGAATAAGGATAGCAGATCTCGGTACGGGAACAGGGTATGCTCTAGTCCCTCCAGTCCTTGTCGCCGGGGCTCTGACGGTGATATCGCATCTAGCATCTGGTGTCTCGAGCTTGGCCAGGCTATGGATGTGGACCAAGTCGAAATTGTCGGTTATGACGTTTCGCCTGATGCTTTCCCACCAGTCTCAACGCTTCCGCGGAACGTGGAACTAAGCACCCTGGACCTAATGTCCGATCAGATGCCGGAGGACCTGGTCGAAGCCTTCGACGTGGTGCACTTGCGTTTATGGGCCTGTGTGGTACGGGATAATAGCCCAGATAAGTTGATTCGCTTCGCTGCGGCCTTGTTGAGTATGTCATTCACCCTCAAAGTACAGATATGAATATGATGGGCTGATAGCAACTCTTCAGGGCCGGGAGGCTATCTCCAATGGGAGGAGATCAGATGTGCCCCGAGTGGGGCGTTGTCGGAGCCTATGCAACGCTTAGAGCATCTGTACTCGCAATTTCTGGAGAGTCAGAATCTTGATTCAGGGTAAGTTGTTTCTCTCCGCCACAAGAAAAGAGACCAGTTGTCTGGGCGTTCCTATGAGAGAATTCCTATAGGCAATCACTGATTGGTGACAGCTGGGTGAACCAGTTGCCAGATACCCTTCGAAAGCAGGGTTTCGACATTATCCAAGCAAAGCTGGGCTCGTGGAATAACACAGTTCGGGGTCTGTACTATCCCAACTATCTCACTGTAGTGTTGGGCATTCTGAAATCCCATTTTGCACAAAGTCGGCAGGAAGAGCCCCGGTTGCTGGAAGATCTGGCGCAGAACTTCTCTGGTCAACATGGTGTCGACCATGGTCTCGCATGGAACCCACTTCAAGTTGTCGCTCGCAAGCCTGATCTTGCCTCCAGAGGGTCCGCGACCTAAGCGTTGCGGATGGCATAGGAATATTATGCACTGTATCCAAGTTGTACCCCAGGCGATGTATGAGCAAAATCACTATACGTTGGTGACCTCAGGCACCAGCTGATTCGGCTTGGCTGTACAGTACAGTACATGTATTGTGCAAGTCACCGTACCGTACCGTGACAAGTAAAGTAACTTGTAACTTGTAACTGGACGCTTTGTGGTTAGAGCGGCATCCTCAGCCGCAACCCCCCTCTCAACAGCAGCCATCTACCATCCCTCAAACAACCCCTCCCCTTCAAGAGCCAGCCAACTTTACCTGCTAACACGATGCCATCGCTTGAATATACTTATACAGAAGCCCCTGATTCTGTCAGAATGTTTGCGTCCTCCGTTTGAGCTCTTCTTTGCCCGCCACAGCACTAAAGTTTTCAAGCATTCTAATCATCCTCACCATCCTCTCCTTCGGTCCTCAGCTTCATGCTCTCTGGTTAAAGAGGAACAGTACCGGGATCTCTCTCGATTATGTGCTTGCCAATCTCTTGATCGTGACTGAAGAACTCACGAAAGAAGTATACCTCACCATTAATATTCCTGAGCCTGCGGCGGGAACTTTCAAGCACGATCCTCTCAGCACTGGGGACTGACTGAACTTCGTTCAAGACCTCCACTAAATCAGAGACGATTAGCTTCATACTATGCGTTCGCCTCCGACGACCGGGCTCCGACACGAGACCGTATCGCAATCTGTACCTTCTTGCCCTCCTGATCTCGCTTATCCCGGAGCTCATCGACATGTTGGCTCTCACACCGGAGACTAAGAGCTGGCCCCGCCAAGACCTGCGCGATATGTTCATTTTCACTCATGCCGTGCTCCTCACTCCCATGGCCACTTTCATCGGGGGCTTTTCCTGGTTCCTTCAGGCAGCCCAGAGTCGAAACCATGTACACGACACGGCGCTGAGTCTAACGGGACTTGCGGTTCAGGCGGTCGTGTTTGGTCTTGTCGCAATATCCTGGGTCCTTCGGGTAGTATATGCCGAGACCTGGGATCCGCTGGGCTTGGGCTGGTATTTTGAGTATGGCTAACCGGTTGTGAACAATGGTGTTCTCGCTGGAGTGCAATCCTTATCTTTGGTCTGGGCTGTCTATAGGCGGATGGTTGGCCAGATACCGGAGAAAAAGAGCAAGGCGGGGAGGAAGACGGAACCGTTGCTGGGAGCCGAGGGAACATACACCACTGTCTAGGACTGTCCCCGGAAGTGGCCAATAAATCATTTCCTCCGCTGCTCAATTACAGGTCCGAGGACAGCCGATGCATGACTAGTGCTTATTTCTATACTGCAATCTAATATAAAATCCCCCGGGCGCCCCTCGCGTTTCTCCTCGACTCTGGAATCCGTCTTTCCCCCTGCATTTCCAGTAGTCACTATCCAGGAGTCACACCAAGCCACTTCTTAATCAAAAGGCCATCGGGCTCTTTGATAGTTGATGTTCTCAGTCACGGCTAGCTAGCACTCGGCCAGACATTACTGTTTCTCTAGATCAGACGGGGTTTTCTACCAGCTTGGGATTAAAAGCTGTACAGTGCATGGTCTACCAGGCATGAGTCGAAAGCAGAGCCAGGTCGCGCATACAGTCCAAAGAAGAGCCTGAAAGCATACAACCTAGGACCCTTAGCAACCATCCACTTAACAACCAGCCTCTCGACACATAGCCCAACCTGGTCCACGTTTCAGCGTTAAACCCAGAATCCATAGTAAGTGAAAAGCAAGGTGTGACATTTTGATACGGTTGATCATAAAGAGCAATTATATTATGCCAAAAATTCTCAAATCAATGTGCCAGTGCAAATACAAAATTAATAGCCGAGATAACGGCCTAGATGGGGCTTCCTCGGCGGCCGACATTTTTTACTTTTTCTTTTTCTTTTTTTCCCCCCGTTTAACAAATTCTTCCACAACAAGCCCAAGGCAGAAACAATATCAGTCACTCAACAGTACAACCACCTTCTGCGCCGACACTCCCATCTTGTGAAAGTCCACTGCCCCTTGAATCTCGGACAGACCCCTGCCATAGACGATCGGCTCGGGCGCTGGCCGAAACCGACCCTCGGCCAAAGCCTGCGGCAAATACTGCTGGAAAAGCATGGCCCCCACCCCATTGTGATATAGCGTGCTGGCAAAGATGTATTTGTACTTGAGTCCTCGCATGCGGGACTTGTACCAGTACTTCGAATTTCCGACCATGAATGCGAGCGCTGTACGAGGAACTGTGAGATGCGTCGGAGGCGGCTGTGGCACTGGATAGGCAGCCATGGAGAGAAATCGGGGCCCGGTGCATTGAGCGAGAATATCAAAACAGCAATCAGCTCCATTGGCCCCTACGCTCAGTGCTCCAGCCACAGTCTCGCCCTGACAGGCGGCGATCATGTCTGGTATGACCGTCTCGCTCCGGTAGTCAAACACCCGACTGGCGCCTAACTGTCTCACCAGCTCGAAGTTCTTGGGTGAGGCGGTTGCAAGAACTTGGTATCCTGCAGCTCGAGCGAGTTGGATTGCGCAGGTACCGACACTGCTAGCCCCGCCCCAAATGATGACAGTCTGGCCGGTGGGCTCAGGGCGAGCGCATGGGGGCTTGAGATTGAGCTGGTCGGGTTCGAACAGTCCGCATGCGGCGGTAGAGACTCCCAGGGGTAGCACTGCAGCTTGCTCATACGATAGTCGATCGGGAATGGGACAGGCCATATGTGCAGCGAGGATAACATAGAGTTGGAAGCCCCCTTGGGTGTGAGAATTGATCTCTTCGTCGGTGCCGCATGCTTTGCCGAAAGCACGGTCACCGACCCGGAATGTGGTGACATTCAGTCCAACCTCAACCACCTCTCCGGCTACATCAGTGCCCAAGATGGTAGGGTAGGTTAGCCATTGATACATCAGGGTGGTACCCTGGCCTTGGACCGTCCAATCGATGGGATTAATGGCCACGGCGTGAGTCCGTATAGCAATCTCCCCTTCTCTGGGTCGTGTGTAGGGAGCGGATCGGACTTCAAAGGGAGAAGCCTTGGAACGGACCAGCCAAGCTGCTTGGTTGGGTGGCATTTTGAAGGTAGGGGGTAAAGTGCGAATATATATCCTGACAGTGACACACAATATTGCAAGGCAGGCCAAAATATGGTCACTGGCCTGATGTTAGGGGTCAAGAACAAAGTAATTGTACGAGCAGAATGTCAGCACAACTACACTAGGGGTTTACACCTGTTCTTATACTCGATATACTCACAGACATACCTTCCACGTCAATAGATCTGATCGAACCCGACAATGAAGCTGTACTGTCCATCGAGCCAATCAAAGCGGTCTGTAACCGAAAAGAGGTCTAGCGCCATCCGCGGCGCTTAAACCCGGTAAATCCGGCATCCGTCATGCAGACAGAGCCATGCCCCGCGAGGCTGAGAACAACCTTGAAGTCACTCATCCACAATCTCGTCTCTTCTCAACAACAGGTTTGACAAGATTGGGGGTTGGGGTTATGGGTCCAACTCGTGTCAGACAGCGATCGAGATGGGGTTGTAAGGACTGCAAGCTTCGACGGGTGAAGGTGGGGCTCTCTTTCGTCCTTCTCCACAGCTGGACTGCAGTGGCTAATTTGCCCCCTAATATGCCAGTGCGACGAAACCAAACCCACGTGTCGACAATGCCAGGCTTATGGTGTCTCCTGTAGTTTGGGCTTCACTCAAACTAGGACGCAGCTCCTGCAACCCGTCATCGAGCATGTCCTTGCTCCGCCTCGGCCCTCAGCTGAATTACCTTACTGGGTTCGCCCGACCGATCGGCTGATAACCCGATTCCAACTACAAATCGCCCCGACCATGAGCTATGGCAAACGGCTAGATGTATATCAAACTCAGGTGGTCGAACTAGCACAGACGGTGGGCTCACATCTTGTTTCCCATCTGTATCCTTCTCTCTCTCTTTTTTTTCTTTTTTCTTTTTTTTCTTTTTTTTTTTTTTTTTGCCTTTTAAATAAAGCACGCAGTGATACTGTATCAATCACCCACTGACGCACTCCAGACACCATTCCTCAAGCATGCCATCACGACGGTAGCCTTAATGTACCAGCGCCATACAACAACCCCCTTCCGATTGACCCCCGACTGGGCGGAATCCTACCACTGGGATCGAGCCCTGGCTGGCTTCAATCGGAAACTGTCGCAGAATCCTCAATCCGGTGACAAAGCCGCCTTGCTCAGCACATCCATGCTGTTATGGCTACTAGTCTTCTGCCACGTCGATGCGTCGAATCCAGAAGAGGCCTGGCCGTTATCCCCGAATCTCATCAGCGGTCCCACCTGGTTAAGGATCGCGAGGGGAAAAGACGAAGTCTGGCGTCAGATGCCCTCCACGCCGCGAGACAACATCTCAGCAGCTCTAGCACCGGTGGAAAACAATCCGATCATGAATCGACCCGCTCCACCCCCGGCGCCTCTTCAAGGTGTTCCCGCCTCATTTCTGCGGCTCTTCGATCTGGGCACGGGGAAACAGTCGTTGGACTCTGAATCGGTGTACCGTAGCGCCGCCGTCGACGTTGCGTGGGCGCTGTTCGGTGATCGACCGCTTCTGCCCACGATCTTGAGCTTCGTCACATTTCTCAGCACCATGTCTCCCACCTTCAAGTCACTGTTGTTGGCGAGAGATCCTCGGGCGTTGCTGTTGCTGGCCTGTTGGTATGGGAAGATTCGGGGACTGGGAGTGTGGTGGATGACCCCACGGACAGTACTGGAAGGAGAGTCAATTTGTCGGTACCTAGAGCGAGGCTACCCCGACAATCCGGATCTACAGAAGATGCTTGTCTTTCTTCGGGCGCTATAAGTGTGTTTAGGGAAAGGATATCTGCCTTCTCCGAGTATAGGTATCCAATGTCAGGAATCTTTATGTCTTAAACTATTTACAAGTCTTTTTTCACTGGCTTGGGATTGAGCTAAAGAGTGCTTGGCGAGGGCTTTTCAGTTCGACTTGGCCGAGAGAACAATTCGTAGTACGGGCGCGTCAAGATCATCTACAGAACGAAAGGACAATCCAAAGCAACAAAAAAAACATACAACAGAAGGGATTCGCTGGTGGTCACCCACCCAACTACTAACCTCCCGGCGTGTGGCTTAAGTACGGCTGAGCGGACGGGAAGCCCTGTTTTCCACACCCTGTGGTCGTATGTACTTTTTAAGGGCTTAAGGTATACCACGTACCAATATATTATCTGCCAATGGCCGCGAATTCCACGCCCATTCCACTGCAGGGATAGGCCGTAAATTCGTATACATACCACAGACGGCAATGTGCTTACGGGTCGTCAATCCTTCCGTGATACATCTGCTCTATCTGCAATCGATAAGAACCACAGTTTTGATACGCGGAAGCTGTGTTCTGACACTGGTAGATGCGATGACAAATACCAGCCAGATAGATAATCATGCCCGAACTATTAAGTCAGAGCAGGATGCCCTGTCACAATAAATAGTGCCCAATAACCATGGATTTCATGGTCTCAGAAGCAAACACGAATGTCTGCGTTGACGTTACGGTGGTTCAACACGGAAGTCAACTCCGCCCAGGGCTGTTCGTCATACATACCAAATGAGGACAATGACTCAGACCTCAGCTGTCTACCTTTATATCGCTCAACCCCGATGCTTTGAGCAGAGAAAGCACAGTACCAACAGCGACCTTGACTATCCTACGCGATCACCACATGGCCAACACCACAAGCCTCGACAGCTCCCCACACAAATATACCAATCGACCTGTCAACACACTGCCTATGATGAGTATTCCAATGTCTCAGTACAGCCAACCGGCCTGATCTTCCACACACACTCGGGCAGAGCCATCAAGGCAAACCCTCGTCAACAACGCATGGCTCAGGCGCGTGGCCGCCAACGGGGAAGAGCTTTCCCGGCTCCAGATGATCCAGAATACCTACGAGGTGCAACTGGACGACCACCCCGAGATACGGTACCAGTTTCGCATCTGGCTGCTCTGGGACTACGATCGCCTCTGGGGCATCTTCGACCTCGGAGACACCAAGGGACAGTTTCTCATTGATCCGGGCCTTCTCCTGTGCAGGTGCGACGAGGAGGCACAAGAATTCTCTTTCCACTGGGAATTCGTAAAGCCGCCCCTCATGCTGTGTTTTGCCATGAGTGGATTACTAGAGGAATATTGCGCATCAATCCTTGGGAGGGGACGTTTCAGGGCGTCTTCGAGGGCATGGCGGGGGACCGTAACGGGGGCGGGGAGGGCGACGGAGATCGATGTGCCTTCAATGCCAGGGAGCATCCCGGTCCACAAGCGGTGCCTTATCGTCTGGAAGACGTGGTTGAGACGTGGAATAGCTACAATGCCTTTCAAGGTACGCAGGAGAGAGTCCGGCAGTTTGCGGCTCCGGGCGAGCGTGTGCAGCCCAGATACTAGGTAACCGACACTGGGTAGACTGGAGGGCTACGTAGTTCATGCACCGTCAATCTAAGTTTCGTTTGGGCTAGAAAGAGATCCTCAAAGTAGCTGCGTAAGTCCTTGCGTTAAACTTCCCACCTCCAGAGGAAGAATAGGTGGAGCTCGAATTGGCATTTCGAGGCTGCTGGAGATCGTGCATGAGTCAGCCACTGTGAGTCGCGTAGTTGACGTGGACTTGGAAATGACCTAGTCCAGTGGTAATACGTCAGTTTGTACAACAGGTTATGCAAGATCACAAATAATTACAAGCAAGGATTGTGGCTGGAATGCCAGGACAAGCCACCATCCCTTGACATCATTCATTTATAAGAAGGTTCAAGGTACCCCGGGACCACAGTCCATGCTACCATACATCTATCGCTGCTTCCCACAATACCAACATGGCCAGACCGACCATGAATGAGGCCCCACGAGACATTGTCTCTCCCAAGGAGTTCAAAGCCGCCCGCAATCAACTCCTCCAAGACGAAAAGGCCGTGACGTATCTCTCGCAGGCCGTCGCCGCGGCCCGTCGCCGACTTCCCATGGTGAAAGTTGACGATCCACAGCAGAGACACCGCCTTCGTCGCTGTTGCGCCCGTTCCCTTGCAAGAGATCAGCGATCATGCGATCAGACTGGGGTGGAAGTTCCCATTTCACAGCTCCACCAAAACCCATCAGGCATGGAAGTATGCGGAGGCACACGAAGAGACCATCACCTGGAAGCCGAGGAATGGTTGTTTCGGGATAGGTGTGTTTTTCAGGGAAGAAAACGAAGTCTTTCACACATATGAGACGTCGGATCGAGGGGTCGAAGCGATCTTGTCCACCTATCAACTCTTGGATATGACGCCGTTGGGTCGGCAGGAAGGGGGAGGTGAGGGGGGGAATGAGCCGATTTCGGTCATCTAGATGATGGACGGGGCTTGACTGTTCGCTTCAGCTAAGAAGAGAAATTCCAGAATAAAGACATTCATATCGTTAAGCATACAGACGGGACATGGAGGGGGTAGCCACAGCATGTGATGTAAAGGCACAATGACCATGGGTGGCGTTCTCGGGATGACTGACTTCCCCCCACATGACCGGTTGGAAAGCAGCGCCCTCATCTTCGGGCGGGGGATGACAAGCAGCACTGATGGCGGCACTGCAATGCGCCGCCAACGGCATGGGAGATTTGAAGCGGCGCGCGCCCAGCAGCAGCAGTGCGCACAACGCCACCCCGAGCAGAATGATAGTCATTAAAATTGCGATCGGGGAAAAGCCACATCCGTCGGGGGAGTCATCGTAATCGACCTCCCCAAACACGTTGTACACATTCCAATCGACGGAGTAAAAGCTTTCGGTAAGGAGCCAATGCAGGGCGGCAGACATGAGAAATAACGGGACGCTGTATCGGATCGGCAAGGAGAGGTAGTAGGAGGATCGTTGGTTGACCCGGGGCCAAGAAACGCGGAGAGGCTTGCGCTGCGTCGCATAGTCGTTGTACTCGGCCGTGACCAGCATGCACGATAGCAGGTTCTTGCTGACAAAGTACAAGATGGAAAACATCAGTTGGGGGGAGTTGGTCAGGAGAACCAGGGCCAGGATGTTACTGGTGCCGAAATATAGCCCGGTTTCATAGTTCGGACTTCCAAATCCCAGGTACCACTGGTCTTCCAGAGACCATTCTGCTTCGGTGACGAGGGCGTGATACAGCCAGCTGGGCACGCCGATACAGGCGGAGAACCTGGGGAAATTATGTTAGGGTATAAATCCAAGTCATTGGGTCGGGGAAGACTGACAGGAAGAGAGCAAGCACCCATCGTTTCCAACTCGCAGCTTGGAACCAGAACTTCCGACCGGACAACTTCCTGAAACGGCGTCCCTCTAACACTCCTTCACTCGGTGACGTGGAGCTATCCGTGGAGATACACATCAAAGCGATATCCGTCGTTCTTTGCGACCGCAGGGAACACAGCCAGCGCCGAAAGAGACTCCCACTACTGGGTGCGAGTTCCCAGGGGTCAGGACCATGGGTCATATCTTCCCGCGACATGAGACACCGGTCCTGGGTAGTGAAATCAGGCTGGTTGAGGAACGAGGCGACGGCGTCGCCCACTCGCAGTAAGATCCCTGGACGGTTCGTTCGAGCGGCCAAGAACATACATACAACCTTGACGATATTGCTGATAATCACTGCAAGGGCGATCGACGGGCTGAAAAGCAACTCACATCGTTGGACTGCACGCTTGGCCATGCAGTGGAAAATCGGGATCTGGGGGAATCCATCAGGGTTCTCGTATGCGATGGCAGACGAGTAGAGATTCCAGCTAAGCCCCTGCGCTGTCCACGTGTTGGTGGCTATTGCAGTCTCCGCGACGTCAGTCCCTTCGTTGTTCGTGTAGTCGTAGATGGAGGTATAGCCGTCCATCACCGCGCTGAGGCTGCTTTCATTCGAGAAGAATTGTCGGTCGGCCACAAATATCAGCGTAGACTGCTGCGTGTTATATTGCACATCGTAGCTGTCAAGACACTCTTCATTGGTCATGTTGATGAAAGTTCCGTTAAAGATCTCAGTGCGAATCGCGTCAGGTGTGCTCCCCACCACCGCGTAGAAGTTGGCCGAATTGTTCGCCTGGACCAGTGACTCGGTTGGGGACAGATCATCCGGGATCAGGATCATGGCATAGTTGTAGGTTACGATCGAGGCGTATACCACGGAGTTGTAACTGTATAGGCGCAGGTCAGTTGGGGATCCGGGAAAGCGCGATTAGGGATAGCGCACGGGCATGACGTACAGCATATGGATGGGGGTTGAGCTGAGAAGAAGCAACAGCCACAGGACTTTCCGCTTAGGGTTCATGATGCGGAAGTTGCGCCAGCTCACAACTCCAATATCCAGCCAGCGGCGCTGCTTGTGTTCCCGGTCCACATCCTCGCGAGTGGGGGCTCCCACGCACTGCATGGCATGGCTGCTGGCCGCCAGCAGGGCAGTGGAAAAGAGGTTGATGATGATGTGGATGGCGGTCGCCCAGTGACTCGTTCGATTGCAGTGGCCGTGATATAGCCGGAGTCGAGAGAAGCTGTGCGCTGTGGATCGCTTGGAATAGCCGATTCCGACCGCGATAAGGATGAAGATGGAATTAACGCATGCTATCGCCATGGCGATGTAAGCACAGAGCAAAGCACCTTGCATCCATTCTTGACCAGGTGGGCGCTGAACTCGCGTCGATATCCCACCTCGATTTCTCCTCTGTCTGGTCATACGCTGCCTAAAAAATGAGCGGAATGGACTCCAAGTCGGATAACCTGAACCAGCCACAGACGACCAATTCCAAAATTGGGGGTCTCCCAGATCGGCAGTGTGGACAGTCGGACTCTTCTGTCCTCCCCACCGCGCCCCTATGGTCATGATTCCCTATGAGGCCATCAAATCTAACATGACCGACCATCTATTTTGTGGGGTAGAGACAAAACCTGGAGACCATCAGGGAGGCAGACCATCTGGCTCGAGGGGAGATTTGAACGATTTTCTCACCTCCACTTTGGCTGGTGGGCCACTTTTCCCGCCCTGACTCGTTCAGCGCCAAGTCGGTCGATACTAAGAATATCGCCGCGTTGCCTAGGAACCCGTGATTGGCGGAGCCCTCAAAGCCCGTCTCTCTTGCTCCACTTGCAGCTGAGAGCCTGGGACTCTATTCGAGGATGGGCTCGCCCAGGCACAGCTTGGAACTTAATGCCAAGACCCTCTCTGTCTGGGCTTGTTCTTTGATCGCCTTCTTGGCAGTTGTCCTCGCTCCGTCCGATTTCAGTAGGTGCGTGCGCGGGCCCGGGGTTGAGTCTCGACTGCCCAAGTTATCTACTCAGTCGCTCAACTGATACATAAGTGGTTTCCTAAATTCGACCTGGTCAGGTCTCTCTTTTTCTACCATCTGCTAGTAATCTGTCGGTGTTCCTTAGTGATCCGGCCACGTGATCCAAGGCGATTCACCAGGCTTGTTTACACGCAGAGAACTTAGCTAATTTAACCAACCATCCGACCACCTAGAATTCAGGATATCATTCGATATCATCTATTCCTGAGCTTTATCATAATACTCCCATTTTTTGTCGGGTGTTGTGGGCTTGCTCTGACAACAAGATATATATTCCCATTCGGGCGGCATTGGACCCGAGCACATCATGATAGATGGTCATGGCAAGGCACAGCACGCTTTGATATGCCGTGATGCCACTCGAAGGCATATTTTCCCAAATACCAGATATTCTTCACAATGACTGTCAACCGTGATTCATCTTAGGATGAGCTTTAAGTGTGGCGACAGTCAGGTCATTTGCCCAGCAAAGCGACGGGGCGATAAGACTGATAAGACATGGCCGGGCGATCAAAGCCGAGGCTGTAGCCTTGCCCCTACGTCAGAAGTCCCATTCGTATACAGGAGGTTCTCTGAGCAAGTTATTGCAATGGAAGAAACCTTGAAGTTTGTATTTAGTTAAACTGTAGTGATCTGGATGAGTTGCAGACCGCTTGGTGCCAGTGGCCTCAAGATCGCATGGGATGAGGCAAGCCGGCTCTCGAGCACGCAATCCCCCGCCTACGCTGAGTACACAGTACCATCCCCAAGAATCAGAGCAAAGGTCGCCCCTGATTTTAGGGTCCACGAGGAAGGGACCCAGCACTCACAGGTGTCTAGCACACCACTCTCAATCACTGTTGCTCCCTTTTTTTGTTAGGGTGGATACGAAGATGATGCGTCGGTCGCAAATCCAAGGCTTATTATTTTCGCGTTGCAGTATTGCAGACGCGAATCTCGGAAGGGCCACCGAGGGCCGGCAAATAAGCTTGGTCTGCCCTGAAATTCAGCCAAGCACATCATCCGAGACTTTATTAGGCGATCGGTATCGGCCGAGATCTTCTATGCGAAGTAGACAATATACTTGTACTGGACTGGAAGGCCACATTGGCGAATCCGCTCTCATCCTTAGACCCCCAAGCGTAGATCGATCTGGTTCACTACCAAGGATAGATCGTCTGTTCATCTCTCGCAATTGCAGTTGCCAATGATGTGCTAAACTGTAACTTCGGGCCTGAAGTCTTAGGCAGGCACTAGTTACATATACTTGAAGTAGCCGCAGGTGGTCGTTGCTTAACCCATCCTAACACAACGATTGAAACCACCCACCTTGCTGTGGACATCAGTCACTATGTCTGTTACCAACTCAATCGACCACATCACCACGGAAGCCAAGGGAACCTCATCGGCATTGGACATAGAGCAACAAGGCTCCCACTATCTGGACGAGTCCAAGCCAGTGAAGTCTCTAGGCGCCGGAGTAGGTGGCGCCCGTCATTCTCATGTTGTAGCTCTAACCATTCCTGCAGTCGGCTCTCGCCTTAGGCGCATTTGGCACGACATTGACGACGCTGTCGTTGAGTCTGATGGAATGGCGTGGAGTGACCACGATCAACGTCTTTGTTGCCAACTTCTTCTTTATTGCGGCTTTTGGCCTGGTGGTAACGGCTCAGTGGGAACTCTCCATCGGGAACGGATTTGCCTATACTGTGTTTAGTGCATTTGGTGAGTCTTGTACCGACCTGACCCTGACCCACCACAACTGTGGTGTATACTAACAAAGCGAAGGTCTCTTCTACGCAGGGTATGGAGCCATTCTGACTCCGGCATTCGGGATCGAGCAAGCATACGGCGGCGATGCTGTCCAGTACAACAATGCGCTAGGGTTCTTCATGATTCTCTGGACGGTCTTCGTGTTTTCCTTCCTGGTTGCTTCGCTCCCGAGCAATCTCGCCTATATTGCCGTGTTCTTCCTGGTGGACCTGGGGTTCTTGACCGTGGCTGCCAGCTACTTTGCCGAGGCGGACGGTCATCATGCGGCTTCAATTGCGCTGAAGAAGACCGGAGGAGCGTCGTGCTTTGCGGCCGGGTTGGTCGGGTGGTATATTGTGTTCCATTTACTATTGCAGGACTCGATCGTGGACTTGCCTTTGGGAGACACGTCACGCTACTTTGGTAAGAAGAAGAGGAAGATGAACTAGTGGTGTGAATTTCGTCTAGTATAGGGGATTTTGGGGATATAGGATTCTTTGTACTGTACCAATAATCATCAAATGAGCAGGTTCTAGGTTCCTGCCTGGGTGCCTTAGATACCAAGCACCATTCCCCTTTGGGCGGCACGTGCGGGGGGCCGCGGCGTCTGCTTATCGCCGACCGGGGAGATTGTGATTGTTGTTCCTCCTCCACTCCTACTCCGTCCGGCTGATGCTTTCTGTCAGCCTGAGCATTCTTCCTCCTCTTCTCCTTGCAGAGGCCACAATTTGGCGAGATGAAAAACGTTCGCATCACTTCTCTTCCCTCTGATCGCTCGCTCGCATCCAAAGGTGAGTGTTTCTGCTTTCTGGATTCTTCCAGCCCAGCCACTGGTGACTTCGTCCTGACGCGACCACGAATGCCGCAGACTGTCGCCTTTGCACCAAGCGGCGCATCCGATGCGACCGCACTCTGCCTCACTGTCACAAATGCACCTCACGTAATCTCTCTTGTCCCGGTTTCGACGCCTTTCAGTTGAAATGGACCCAGACGATCACCCCGAAACCCAGTTCGACCGGAGACACCAGCACAACGACGGACAGGTTATCAGATGAGGTAGTGGAGTCGCCGGCCGAGCTGGCGGTCGCAACCCACCCCGGAGCCTCTGCGACGCCATCGCAAGATGCTCTCTGGCGCACGCCATCTCCAACCAGTAATCACATTCTCGTCCAACAGCACTCGTGGACGGCCTTCTGCGACAAACTGCTCCATTACTTCCACATTATCGTGGTTCCCCGCCTGACTTGGCTGGATAGTGTGGATAACCCATGGAGAAAGGCCATCCTTCCACTCACCTGTCGCTCCGTCTCGCTCCGACTGTCGCTCCTCAGCCTTGCAGCCGCTCATCTGTCAGTCACGTCCGCTCCTGGAAGCGCACAGGCAATTGTTGCGCAGAGGGCCTACCCTGTTCTAAGGAACGGCACCCTCCAGGCTCTGAATCAAGCCATTAGCCGCGAAGTCAGTCAACGCCCTCGGAAGGATACGGTGGCCGGAGACGGCGGGAGTTCCGCCCTTACAATCATCCTTGCCACGGCAGTCGCCCTCTGCTACGAAGAGATGTTAATCCCGGAATCCACAAATTGGAATGTGCACCTGCAAGCGTGCCGTGCGATGATCGAATGGAACCAGTCACGAAACAGTAGTCCGCAGTCCAACGATGCCTTGTCGAGATTTGTTGTCAAAGAGGTGGAAGATTTCGAGATCTTCAAGAATCTCGTGTCTTTCTCGAGGCAGCGGCCCAGAACCAAATGTCCCTTGCAGTCAAGACCCGAAGACCGTCTCTGGGCCTTTACGATTCTGATTAGTGAAATTACCGCAGTGGAGCGTTCCAACTATGAGCTCCATGGCGAGGGGTACGGGCTGGAGGAGCAGCAGATGGGCATCTGGCGAGAAAGAGTGGAACAAGCTTACAAGCAGGTCTGCGTCACTGCGGCTTCTGCTTCGCGGCATGATGAGGCCACCCGCATCCACTTCAATGCTATGGTGAAAGCTCATTACTATGCGATTCTGATCTACGTTGAACAGGCCCTGGCGCCCCGCAGACACGCAGAGGGGGCCATCAACCTCCACCTGTCCATCCTGTTCCAAGACCTTCAAGGCCTCGTGAAAGACACTTCGCATGTATTCTCGCATGTACTGTTCTTCCCCCTATTCATTGTGGGTACCGAATGTTGGGGCGATGAGCACAGACAAAGCATAATCCAGAGAGCCTTCGTGGAATTAATCGCCGCGACAGGGGCATGGTGTAACCACACTGTACTGCAGTTCTTACGGGCCCTCTGGGCTCGACTGGATTACTGGGGTATGGGGCAGTGGATCAGGTACGCTCGGGAGAATGAGAGCGAGATCGGCCCGTTCATGCTTTTCTGAGCGAGCTGCAGCCCCTCGGACCGCACTGATGTGACGGAGTCAACATCCGTGAGCCCACAATCAACTCAGCATGAGCAGACGCGAGCCTGGTTTGGTAGTACATAGATCGGGGCAGATGCTGCAGGGACAACATGTCTGTGCATCAGGAAACGCCGCCGCTGCCGATCGCACCGGATAAAGTTATCCCGATTCAGCCAAAATTGCATGAACCCTGCATGTGTTTCAGTATGTCCTGTTCCAATTGAATGGACTGGCAAAGCTCGCTTCAAATCCGATAAAGGTATGTTCATTCTCGCAGGCACATACCGTTGCTCACATTACCAGGAGTTTTCAACGAATCCGGTTCCTCTCTACTCATACACAATGCAACAACCATGGAGATGTATTTCGACGTGGAAACCAACTTCAGGTAAACATCACGCGACGCGCGAGACAAGGAGATGCGCAAGAAAATAACCAATGCTTACACGCTTGGTTAAGACGCCGTAAAGACAGCTGCTGTTCTTGACCAGAAATCTCTCGTGGACCGGGTTACATTTGACTTAAGCCCATCGTCAAATGGGTGGGCGAGTCTTCCAACCGACGAGCGAATCGGCATTGCCCGTAATACATGTACCGACGTACAACTCAGTGTTCTAGTGTTCAACTTTGGTCGACGCCTGCTCGTTGCTTCATCCCGCAATACAGGCAATGTGATATCGCTTCCAGCGAACCTACAGGGTATCTGGAATAATTCCACATCGGCTCCGTGGGGAGGCAAATAAACCATCAACATCAACAATAAAATGAACTAATGGCCCGCCGGGCCGACCAATTTGATCGAGACGCAGCAACCTTTGTTTGATTTAATGGCAGTTGCCGATGTTTGTGGACAGGTGTTGGCAAAACGCATGTATGGCTGTCCTGGCACCGTGTTCCATCACAACCTGGATCTGTGGGGAGACCCTGCGCCGACGGACAGTCACACTGCGTCCACCATGTGGGCAATGGGAGCTGCGTGGTTGGCGTGGAAAAATGATGGACCACTATCGCTTCACCGGGTATACAACATTCCTCTGCGAAGAATATTCGTTCTTCGTCAATGTTGCTGCGTTCTACAAGTGCTACACCTTTCCCTACCAGGGCTATCATGTCACGGAGCCATCTCTATCGCTAGAAAACAACTTCTATGTTCCCGCTGATGAGACTGTCGCCGGGGCGGCTCAGAGCGTCGACGTAGCCCCCGCCATGGCCAACCAGCTGATGACAGAGATGATTCGCAACCTTTTGGATGCAGTCTCAATCTTAGGGATAAACGACACTGCCGTGCACAAGGCCAAAGAATTTCTGCCCCTGATCCAGCCCCCGTTGATCAGCTCGTTGGGACAGATCTTGGAGTGGCGCAAGGAGTACAAAGAAGAGGCCATCGGGCAGAAGCACCTTTCACCCCTGTCGGCTCTGATGCCCGGTCAGCAATTCAGCCCGCTGTTGAACAGCACCCTTGGGACTGCGGCCGAAGTGCTCCTGGACCGACGTGTTTCCCACGGGTCTGGGACAACCGGCTGGTCTCGGACCTGGCTGATCAATCAGTATGCCCGGGTATTCCGTGGCGATGACGCGTGGGAATAAATGACCCAGTGGTTTGCGGTATATCCCCACTCCCTATAACTTGTACAACACCAATGAAGGCCCGGTCTGCCCGTACGATATCCAGATTGACGGCAATTTTGGGTTCGTGAGTGGCGTGACGGAGATGCTATTGCAGGGCCATGCTGGGATCACCCATCTGCTGCCGGCTTTACCTTCCTCCTTGCCCAAGGGATCAGTGAGGGGGTCGGTGGGTGGCTAGGGGTAATTTCTTGGTTGATATTGAATGGGATGCAGGAAAGCTGGCTCATGCGAATATCACTTTGCGTGCGGGCGGGGAGTTGCAACCGCGGTGTATGCGGGGGTGTTCAGGACGAAAATCGGGGAGACGTATTTTGTCACGCCGGTCTGATACATACGGTGTTCGCTATCAGACAACCACGGCTGGATGCCCTGAAATTAATCTTTCCGGGCATGCAACCGCAGCGTAAGATGGAATGGGACCCTCGTTGTGTTTTGCATGCAACTTAATTTCTCATCGCTGGGTGTCCACCATTTATACTCCGCGGAGACCTGTAAAGAAGTGAACGACTGTGCATTATTTCGGCCTGATATATGGTTACTGAGTTGATATTAAATGAGATGGACTACCGTGAACTCAATCCGAGCCAGAGACGAGTAGGCAGATGTGGCATGTTGTCTACTCGCCTACATGGTGCATCTTATCTTTTGAGCGTATCTTATCATGGCGAATTCCCCTCATGCCTCGCCAAGTTAGTCACTGCCGCCACTTTTGGCCGCGTCCTCTTGTGCGGGGAAGATCCCGTCCTATAGCCTCGGGTCTTATCAGCGCGTAGAGTGGTTGGTCACAATGCTCGACCATCATGCAGCCCTTCCCAAGCCGTCTTTCTTATCTGGTGTCGGCCAAGGCACGGCAAGGCCGGGATGGAGGCATAAATACAGACCTACCGTAGCCTTCATACGGCTGTTGAACACCCCAACTAATGGCCATGGACACACCTACAGTATCCGAAGAGGTTCGCCCTTCGCCGCCCCAATCGAAGCACGACGCAAAGGAAGAGAAGGTTCGAGCAAGCATCCATGACATCCCTGCCACGTCAGAGGTGGCTCTGCGCCCCAAAGCCTCAAAATTATCAGTTGTCCTGATGGTGATCTTCTCCGGGCTCGCCATCGGCTCCGATGGGTTCAACGCATCCATCATCGGCAACCTCGAACTCATCATGGCAGTCATCTACCCCAACGCACTGACCACGGCCGTCGCGTCGCGGTTGTCGAATGCTTTCATGGTCGGAATGATCATTGGGATGCTGTCATTTGGCTACATCTCCGACAAGCTAGGCCGCAAGACCGGCGCTGTCCTGACAACTGCCATTCTGGTCGTGGGCATCGCATTGAGTGCTGGGGCCAGTGGGACGAGCCAAGACGGGATGCTGTGGATGTTGATCATTGCTCGGGGGATTGCGGGCGTGGGCGCTGGGGGGTGAGTGTTCCTTGCTTGCAAGCATATCTCCTGCAAGATGGCCCTAACATGAGGTGATAGGGAGTACCCCGTAGCAGGCGCCGGCGCAGCCGAAGCAACAGACGAGGGATCCGCCGTTCGAAGCAAGCGAGGCTTCATCTTCGCCATGATTGCCGATCTATCCGCATCGTTGGGTTTCGCCTTCGGCGCCCTTGTCCCATTGCTCTTGTTGCTCTGTTTCCATCAGCAGGTCCGACACTACAACGCGGTGTGGCGCATCTCCCTGGCGCTGGGTGCTATTCCGCCGCTGTCGATCTTCTGGTTCCGCTATCGCATGGCGGTCAGCTCAGCGTACAAGAAAAGTGCCATGGTTGAGCAAAGAATACCTTATACACTTGCATTAAGAAAATACTGGCGGCCGTTGCTGGGGGTGTGCGGGTCGTGGTTCTTGTGAGCAGCCCTAACCTTTGTACCTCATCCACATGCTTATGGTGACAACCACAACAGGTACAACTACATCTCCTACCCCTTCGGACTGTTTTCGTCCACCATCGTCGGTCGCGTGAACCCAACCTCGTCCTTAGCCCTGACCATGGCCTGGGGCACGCTGATAAATTGCTTCTACATCCCGGGGGCCTTCATCGGCGGATTTCTGTCAGACAGAATCGGTCGCCGCAAGACCATGGCACTGGGCTTTTGTCTCCAAGCGATCCTGGGTTTCATCCTGGGCGGCGCACTGAAGTATATCGAGAGCTCCCTGCCGCTTTTCATCGTGCTGTACGGCGTCTTCCTCACGCTCGGGGAGGTCGGTCCAGGTTCCACGATTGTACTGACTGCAAGCGAGAGCTTCCCCACGGCGCTGCGCGGACATGGGGTCGGATTTGCCGCGGCGTGGAGCAAGGCCGGCGCCGCCATTGGAACGCAGGTGTTCAAGCCGATAATGGCCAGCTGGGGCGACGACGAGTTCCATGGGACTCAGGCGGTGTTCCTCATTGGATCGGGGTTTGCGGTGGTTGGGGCCTTGCTCGCGTGGTTTGTGCTGCAGGATCCCAGTGCGGAGCTGGATAATGGGGACCAGGAATGGAAGGACTATATGACTGCCAACGGGTATGGGAATGTACAGTGGGGTGTTTCGACTGGGGATGATGATGGTTTGGAGTCGAAGGCTGTTTGATTTTAGTACAGTGCGGCCTTGTTTTCATCCTTGGTGGCAGCCGCAGCAGTAGCAGCAGCATTCTGGGGGGGGGGGGGGGGGGGGCCCCCAACCCCCCCTTTTTTTCCCCTTCCAAACCACACCCCCACGCAGAAACAGATCTTTCCGAGGGGGAGAATCCCCCTCACAAAACTTTT
>WOUI01000300.1:0-42767 GCA_012184565.1 Aspergillus floridensis | reverse complement strand
GAAGAGAGACACCGAACCGCGGATCCCCCCCTCCTCCTTCGTCCTCCGGGGGGGGGGGGGGGGGGGGGGGGGGGGGGGGGGCATTCGTGAAACGATCCCGAAGATGGGCTGATCGACAGGCCTCTCCCCTCGCCCCGGTTCGCCGGACCAGTCTCGGCCAGTGTATCCGTAAGCAACAGCTTCCGACCGACGACGAAAGGACCATACGAACTAGGCGTCAGAATTATTAGGCTAGTCTGCCATCCGATATTGAGGCGTTCGAAGTTACCGAGGGACTGGACTACAGAGCGAGCGCATCCCGGTCGCTTTCATGCGTTTGATCTATAAGGCTATGCATGTTTCGTCCAGGAACCTGCACCATGGCCTTGAAAAATGTCAAAGCGTCTGGCTGGAAGAGAGCGCGCTCAGACAGATCGAGGACACTAGGACTCATCATAATGCATCCCGGCAGTTGATGGATCATGGGGCACTGAGGGCTCTGAGCTCTACCAGGTCGAGGAGCAGGAAGGGTATGACATGGAATCCTGGATTCCGGGAAAGATAGATCCTGCCCTGTCATGATGGGTTGTTCGTTGACAACTTGAACGAGGCTCTCTGCTCCCCGGGCTTGTACGGTAGGATCGACCGCCAAGATGAAGCTAGAGAGGATTGCTCGCAGATGACCGGATGTCATGGTAGGGTAGGCCGAGTAAGGTCTTTTCAGTGGATACCAAGTTTCGATCGACTATTGTTGTCCTACGGTACTTCTCAAGTAGCCTTCACGTCCAACCAAGGAAATAGTTGGCGATGGGGCGGGATGTTGAATTCAGTCCATTGGATACCCGGAGAGCAAATGAGAGGAGGTGGGTGGTGTGGGATGTGGAGGGGGATGATATAGGATAGAGAGGCTGGAGGGAGATTGCAGGCTCAAGCGATGAGTGGAAAAGGTAAAGTAAGCCCAAGAGGAGTCCAGATGCTCAGTAGTCAGTACAAGCAAGTATTGGGGGTCGGAGAGAGAAGAGAAATTGAGATTGGATATGGGAAATCGTAGCGACGCATTATTTCCACCCAGTCGGATCGCTCGTACCGACAAAGCGGGTTGGCCCTCCCCCCACCCCCCAGTGATGATGGGGCAATGCAGGACTCCACTGCACTTTACCGTATGTGATAGACTAGAGGTGTACTGTACACAGTATGTAGTGTATTGCTAACTTGAGAATCAGGGTTGAGAAGTCAAAAAGAGGACTTCAGGAAAATCAGTCAATATCTCAATGTGACAAAGTGACATTTGACATGGTAGTATAATTCACCTACCACTCTGTACTTCTTTGGGATCTTCACAGGTGCCCAAACCTAAGAAAGCTTCTCTCCAACTTACTACCATCCGGTACCGGACAAAGGGGAAAAAAGGTCTTGAGTCTGAGGTACCTACTGTAGGTACGGGTCGAGTACGAACTCGGTACGGAGTGGTGACTGGTGACAATCCCCTCATTTCCATTCTTTCTCCCCTCCATCCTCCACTTCCCCCCTCTCTCCCCTCCTCCATTCATACGTACGTACTCCTTTAGTTCAGTCCTCCAGGCTTTATTCACCTATTCACCCATTCAACCATTCACCCATTCCACCCATTCACCCATTGATCCATTGACCCATTTATGGATATATAGTACATATTATAGAGTACTTTCAGAGATACTGTACGGAGTATATGCAGTAGATCCATGGCTGCAGCTAAAAGGGATTGTGGCTTCCTGCATGGCCCGTCCAGCCTATAATTTCACCCTGTCTCTTTCATCTTCTTGTCGTACCTTTGCCTACCGATGCGCTGTTGTGTTTCTGTCAACCACCACAACATAATGGTTTGAGATCTGAGCCACTATCCGATCACACCGGGGGAAAAAAGCAAATAAATCAGAGAAATTAGAGAAAATCAAGAGTGAGCAAAAAAGGTCCTTCCCAACCCCTGTCGACTGATCATGTCGAGTGACTACTAGTCTGGTCATTGGCAGGCCAAGTGGGGGTGGGACTCGATTGTCAATCATTTTGTCTCGACCAAGTCGACCAGTAAAGGGACTAGAGTGGGTTGGAGTCACTTTAGTTAGCCCCGAAGCTCTTCTTCCGTAGCTCAACGGGAACAACCAAGCTACGACGACTCCGGAAGTTGGCCCAGCTCCCTGAGCCTGACTGAAAGTTCAAGGCAAGGCCAAAAAAAAAAAAAAAACAAAGGCACCACCAACTTAACCTTACCTATTCCTCCTCCTCCTCCTCCTCTTCTTCTCCCCGTCTTGTCATTCTCTCCCCTCCCCTCCTCATCCTCCTTCTCCTCCCCTTCTTCTCTCTTTCTTACCCCGTCTCCGCCCTTTTGTACGACCCAATTGATTTAGTTGTGACTGGCTGCCTGACTGACTGACTGTCTGTCTGTCTGTGTGTTGACGGTTGATCTACCTGTCTCTTCTGTTGTGTGCTGTCTATATATCATATCCGCACCGTCACTTCCTTGTCCCGTACAGTACAACACAACCAAAACAACTTTCTTCTCTCACTCCGAACTCCTCTGCAACAGTGCTCACCAGCAATGATGGACTCGTCGTTGGATTCTCCTTCATATCCGGGCAATCGGATCGTCGCCTATCTGGAGACCTTGGTCAAATCTAAGTCATATCTGCCTTACGGACTTCCCGTCTGCGTCTCGCCTTCGCATACCGTCACCAACACAGACACTCTCCTGCACCTAGCCACTTTAGTTGGCCCGCATATTGCTATTCTACAAGTCTATGCAGACATCATTGATGACTGGTCGGAGGAGACGGTTCGCCAATTGGTTGCCCTAGCGAGGAGACATGGCTTCCTGATCTGGGAGGGCGGTCGGATCCTGAATTCGACAGTGGACATTGTTGGTGGACAGAAAGCAGAGACGAGAGAGGTGCGGAATGAGACCGTTGATATGATTCGCAAGAAGTATACGAAGGGTATCATCAAGCCGGCCTCGTGGGCTGGCCTTTCGACAGCGTGGGCCTCCGGCGTGGCTGTGTATAACCAGGAAGCCGACATTCTGATTCCCACTTTGAAGGCGGCCGCCCGCGAGGCAGTAGCAGATGCAGCTCAGACCATTCGTACCGAAATCACAGCAGACAATAACGCCAACAATCACTCTTTCAGCGACCATGACGCAAATGCGACATCGCAGCACCTCTCCGAGTATGCGGTTGACAACATTAGCGGCCTCGACCTTCCTCCTCGCAAAGCTTCCACTATCTCCTTGACTCAAACCATCACTCAACACACCGAAGACTCCACCGAGCTTCCTTTGGAATCTCCGCAATACGAGCGACGTGGTTTTGAATTCCGGTCCTTGAGCCCCGCGACCATCCCTGAGGACTTCCCGCCCCCACCACTCATGGCTCGAGGATTAGTCTTGTGTCTACCATCCTCCACGGCCAGTTCTTTCACCAATGATTACCGCCAAAGTTGCGTGGCTGCTGCCCGCGCCAATCAAGATTTCGTGGCTGGATTCGTGTGTGGAGAGCCGTGGCACCTGATCTCTCAAAGAAAGGACTTGTTTGGTGCGGGCGTCTCCGGCTACGGTGAAGAGCAGCAGCAACTGAGTCCATACTCGTCAGATGATGACGAAGCGGTCCCTCATTTCGCTTTGGTGTCGCCTATCTCCCGTCGCCTCAGTGTAGTGAGTGGTCAAGGGCTGGATGAGGTCGACGAAGACGAAGAAGAGCACCAGCAGAATAGCATCCCTATGCCTGAACCACCACTCCCTTTGGACTCCCTCAACCCGCTTGCCTCCAAATTGTTCCAGATCACTGGTAAAGCACTGCAGCTTCGCGAAACAACCGCCCAGGAACGTGGCAATCTGCAGCTGAAGGCAGATACAGATAAGAGCTACCAAATATTGCACATTCCTCTGGTTGTGCTGCCTTGAGGGCGTACACTCCACTATGCTGTTTCCACAATTTTCGTTATCAATTCCGTGTTCCACTTCACATATCTTTCTCCTGGACATTTACCAAATAATCTACCTTTCCTTCACTTCTCGTCCTTATACATACATTACCACTATCACTTTTCTTGTTGGCATTACTATTGCACCTATGGATTATGGAGTTGAGCGCCCTGAAAATCATGTTGTTACCGGTCTTTCCTTTGCATTTATCCTGTGGCACATTACTAGAAGCATAATCACCTATCTATCAGACCTATCTATCCGAAATTAGTCACATGTTACAATAGATGAATAAGATGTACTATCAATCTTGTGGGTGTCGGTACAAAATTGGCATATGTAGGATCAGGATCAAGTTGAGACTTAGCTTCTGCGAGATCAGGGATCATTGGTAGTGTTTGGCGGGCAGGTGATTGACTTGGTCAGCTAGCTGTCGACAGGCCGACCAGACGTCAAATTTGGTCGTCATTTAGGTGGTCCGGCGCAATGCCCCCAAAAGCTATTCCTTGAAGAGCCTCAACCAAAAATTGAACACTCAAGAGAAGTAGATTTATATGTATCTCAGCGCACAGGGAAAGGGCGAGAGCGGCGCATTGAACCTAGGCAACTCTTCGTTTGTGCTGCTAGTCTGCCTGCTTCAGATTTTCATGTTATTATGTTGTTGATTCTAACTTCTGTTTCTCAGCTTCTATTCTATGAGTGTCAACATCGTTGCAGGGCCCCTGCCCTGTGCCCCAACTTAATGGTGCATTGAGGTACACCTATCCAAGACGTGATCCACAACCATATATCCCGAAAGTGAGCAGGCGCAATTCGCCAACATCCCTTTCCCGCAATCTTTCTATCAAAACATAACCCAACTTCCACAATCCAAACCGTGAACCCAACAGAAATAAGCGTTTGTTATCGCCAAGTATATCAAGCGGATAAGTGCGGAACAGAACTAGAGGGAGAAAGAAAAAGTTAAGCCTCCCAGTTCCTCCTCCGCGCCGTGAACAGCAACCTCGCGTTCTCCTCCTGTGAACTGCCCACCCGGACCCCTCGCTCGACCTTCCTCCCACCGCCACGCGCCAGCATGGGAATGGCATTGATCCGCGACAAATGCACATCTAGCACCAACGCGCGCGGGCGGGACCGGTTCGCCCACGACCCGGGAGTCACGGTCCACCGCGTCGTCGCGGCCCAACCACTACCCTGCGAGGAGGAGGACGATGTCGATGACGATGACGGTGGCGTTAGATTTACGCCCAGCAGGCCGCGGGCGTCGCCGACGAATCGCTCGATGCAGTCCAGGGGCGGCAGGAAGCGGCGGCGGATGCCGCAGCCCGTGTGGTTAGTGTCGATCTGGTAGTCCGGGCACTGTTTGAGGGAGGCGAGGAGTGTGGCTATATTTGTTTGGTGTTGTTGTTGTTGTTGTTGTTGTTGTTGTTGTTGTGGGATGGGAGTTGGTGGGTGATCGGTTGTGAGGTTCGCATCATCGGCTTCTTCATTATGGTGGTCTTCATCATCCAGCGTGAGAAGAAGATCCGGGTCGTCAATGAGAGTGGAGCCGAGGAAGATGGTCTTGGTTCGTAAGGCGAAGAAGCGCGTCATTTGGCCTAGATGGAAGACGTCGCAGGCGCTGGAGTTGGCGAAGCCGTAGCGGCATTGGAAGTGGCGGGGGTGAATGGTGGTAGAGGTGGCAGGCAGGGAGAACGGGGGTCTGGTTTGGGGGATTGTTGTCGTGGTTGTTGTGGCTGTAGATGTGGATGTTGTTGCTGTGGCGGAAGGGTAGGCGTCGTCTGTCGCGTCTTCGAGAGCTCCGTAGGCACGGAGGAAGTGGGCTTGCAGGTCGGTGATCGTGTTGAGGACGCATTGTCGGCGAAAGTAAAGTTCCTCTGGATCTGTTCATTAGTAACGTGATTCGCTTCTTGGACAAGCTATGTGCTTGTTTAGAGGTTGATGTCTGACCTTCTATTCCTCCAGCGAGATATCGCCAGGAAAACGTAGGAGTTCCAGGAGCTTCAACGACGCCATTCGACCAATATCTCGACCCCATCACGACGAGGGTATGGGTGTACACCTGAAAAATGGCGTACTCATTGAGGAATCGAGCCACGAATATTGTCTGGCGGATCCGATCCTCGGGTAGCTTCAACAGAGAGGCTGCATCGAACTTGGTGAGAGGGACCTTCCCCTTGCCAAAAGCATAAGTTGACTGTGTCAGAGCTTTCTGAACGGCCTGTGGTGAGTTGAAAGCATCTGCTAATTCCACCAATCTCGAGACAAGGGACACAGGCTGCACTCTAAGTCTGGCGTCAAACGCCCGCTGTTGTTCGTCATCATATGAGTCGTAGGACAGAACCTCGAGAAAGAGCTCAATGACATCCGTTCCGAGACGCGAGGAAAAGTGATCGCTTGGAAGTCGAACGACCGGTAATTCATCCGTGTTCCAGGCCTGCTCGCCATCGGAAGAGTCTAGGCTCCCAACCGCAGATTCGGAGGCCAGTTGCTGGGTTTGGATCTTCTGGTGCATCAGGCTCTTGCCTTCCGCGAACTTGTGCGGATCCAAGAGAGCCCTAAAGTATGGGCTATTGCGCATGATATCACTGCTGGACACTCGCCAACGACGGACCACAGCTCTGGATGGAGAGGCAGCCACTGTTTCGGGGTCCAGGTGCTCAATGGCTATGTCTCCCGTCGGAAGGATGACATTGATGCCCGAAGAGCTCCGGTCTGAGAACGGGAGATCATTATCCTTCAGGAGAGGACTTGAGGAGCCATCAGGAGGCTGTTTGGCTCTCTTGGATTTTTGCAGCGACGGATTATCTAGAGCACATCGGATGGATGCCTCAATCGAGGCGGAGGAATGATTCAGATCCATGCCAAAGAGTTGCGCGCTCGGTACCGTAGCCTGAAAAGTGTTTTACAATGGAAGTCTCCTTCCAAGCCACTTTCTTGCAGATCTCAGAGGTCATCAAAGCGAATGTGCTTTTTACCTGCGGTAGAAGCAGGTAGTTGTATAGCCTTTTAGAGGTAGTCGTGCTGTCGATAGTAACTGACAACACAAGATGCTATGTAATAAATTTAGTAATTGTATGACAAAAGATGGACTCCATTAAGAGCTATAGCTAGTAGCTCACGTCAATGTACAGCTGCAATTCAATAATGTTTGTTATCAGGAGGCAAAATGTGATGGTTGCGAAAGGAAATGAACAAGCTCCGTTAATATATGATAGGGATTGGGTAAGTTATGTATCCGAATTACTAAGCAGGCACCATGACTTAACTTGAATGGGAGAAGCATTGGCACTCGCAAAAAAAATGTATCATGATATTATACTCACACCATGTGCTACACTCATGGGCCTGAAAACTTTATGGCCGCAATGGATGTATTGAGCCTTACATATGGGCACGAGGATCATAAGATCTGATGTCCAGCAACGATAAGACCTATCTAACTTATTACATGTATAGCCTTGCAGACTCTCTTTGATGCTGCTTATTCTTGGCAAGTAGAAGAACTTTCAACCCCAACTCGGAGATGCAGTCAGTCACTGTGGACCTTTCCCTGCATGGTGACAGCCTTTGATAGAATTACCTAGCCTAGTCTGAAAAATTGGTAAAGACTAATTTGTATCATTTCCAATTAGACATGATCGGCTTGCGCACAGACACAGACAGTTTCCACCTTTATGATGCTCTAGAATGAGTAAGGATAAGGATTGTGCTGATGGGACAGTCTCCAAGCATGCCTATCCGAATTCCCCCACTCTGAGTTTGTGCCTTTCACTGATGTCGAATACTCGAGTGGATCGTCAAAAGTGGTAGAGATTACTCGGTTCCACATCCATTCCATACTCCGTAGGGAAGAAGGAGCCCGTGAGCTGACCAGTACTTGTGTCGTAAGGAAAGAACTCATCGTAGTTGCTCGGAATTTCCAGTGTGCTCTCACTTTGAATTGGAAGATCGCCTGCCGCTTCGAGGAGGTGTGGGGACGGGTAATGGATATCGCCGGTCAACAAGGCCGGTGATTGCTGATAGTCCAATTTCGTCCCAAGAGATGAACTGTCTGAGTCCGCCGAGCTCTCTGTTGTTGTTCTAATCGGACGTGAGATGGGGGGTGTATCTGCAGGCGACTCGAGGCTGGTCAACTGGACGGAAGGAGACTCAGAGACTTTGATGCCCTCCCGTTGTTTGAGTTGGCGCAAAAGCCGATCACAGAGCCTGCGGGCTCTTTCCGGAGTCTTTTGTGTCCTTGACATCAAAGACAGCCACTCATACGCTTTATCAAGAGCTTTCGAAACCATCGGCGCTTTATCCGGTACATGCTGAGCTTGAAAGGCGAGCTCAAGAGCGAGTACCGCCGTTGCTTGCATCAAGTAATGCAATAGGCACCACCAAGGTGACGCTGTATATAGCGTTGCAGCTTTCAAGTCTTCTGGGAACAGTCTTAACATGTGACAGGCTGATTCGACGCACTCCGCAGCAATTTCCTGACCAAACTCTTGCATCTTGTCCCCTTGGCTAAAGGACTCTACACGACGAAGACATGGCCGTGTGATGCCCATTCTGGTGCTGTAAAACAAAAGAGCCAGACTAAGCCTCTGATTTGACGTTTCCGGCGATACATGCGATGACTGGGTGCGGGTGAAATCGTATTCGTTGGGGAGATTGTTTAGCCATGTGTCAAGTTTATGTGTGAGGCTGTGTATGGCGAACTCAATGCTTTGCCAAGGAGATCGAACTGTGCTCGGGGTGTAGATCTTGGTTAGGGATTCTTTTGCAATCATGGTTAGTTGCACCAAATGAACAAAGTACAAGGACCCGCAGGGTGAGTATCTGTCTTCTTCTGAATCCACCTTTTCGACCACCGTGCTCATTGCATTCAAATCCGACTGGCCCGTTGACAGCAGTTCCGTCGGACAGGGGCTACCGTCAATCGAACGTCTAAGCTGCCGCATCACCTCTTCCCTCCCAAAGTCTTGCTCATCGAATGGAAGGGGCAGAGGTGTCGTACACAGGCTGTCGGGGATGAAAGAAGGTCTCCCAGTCATCACACTGAGCCGAAGATCAAGCGTATATAGAGACCACCATACACGGCATCTGATTTCTCTTGAAGTATCGGATATGCTGTCTCCAAGATGGCGTAGATGCAACCCAAGGCCTAGAGCCCCGCGGATCGCGCTTCCACAAAATGCCCAAGCGCTGACATACATTGTTAGCTGTGTGTGAGCAGTAGAACAGAGCATGGATGGATTGAGCACACGGACCGGTTCACATGGCCCAGCGTCAGCATATACAGAGCAGTTAGTCCTTCAACCTGCAGCTGCTGTAGGTCAGGGAAAGTCAGTAGCTGATGATCTAGACCCAAAGCTTTGGCCTTGAGAAAGTACACAAGATGTGCGTCCTTATCCATTTGCCATTCAGCCTCGGATAAATGCGCGTACTTAGTAGCAAGGGCGAAGATCAGGTTGAGTATTGCTAGCCAGCGATTCCCAGGGCGTAGGGACCCAGGGCGTAAAGATGAGTTTGTGAAGAAAGCCTGAAATTGTGCCCCAAACGGAGCAGTGCCGATGATCGGAAACGAGGGATGAACCCAATCAAGGTATGTCTTATAAAGCTTCGTTGCAACATCCTTGGCGGGGCAAGAATACGGATCCACGTTGTCATATATAGGGATCTCCATGGCGTCTAAATGGTAGTTCGGAAATGAGATAAAGCGATTGTGGTGGGCTGCTGCTATTGCTGGGGATGGCTCCTTCCCACTGAAGTATCCATGATCATAGCCAAGTTCCAGTTCTCTGGCCAGGGTCTGTAACCAAGAGATCTCTGAGCTCTGGCCGACGAAACCAGTCGCTTGCGAAGCCTCGTCCCGATTTAAATCCTCCTCTATGAGATCTAGGTGGTTCTCAAATCCTGGAAACAAAGGTGTAATGGCTTCAGATACCGACGACTGCCTCCGGGCCTCGGTGTTCGGAGTCGCAGAATCGCCATGGGAGGAGGCGTAATCGGACGGGTCTTCCTGGATGGACTCAGCAAGGGCCCTGAGCAGAAATTAAACGAAGAGGTCATTGAGCGTACCACTGCCAGAGCCAGTCTGATCAGCTGCTCTTCAGACATGCGATAACGAATGCTTAATCTTTGCAAAATCTCTTCGTAGGCATTAATCTTAGTTTCCAAGCCGGCCATTTGTCTTCATTCGTGATAATCAGCGTCAGTACTCAGGCTGCGAGTGTGCTCAGTGCTCAGGTTTGACGCACCTTTTAGACTTCTCTCTTTTTCCGTCAGTGTAGCAGCAGATCATCCCAGCATCCCGACAGTTGCGGCAGCCTGATTTGTCTCCCGTGCATTTTGTCTTTCTCTGCCTACAAGATTCGCACGCTCGACTTACGTGGCGACGGTGAGACCGAGCGGAATGGACTGCTTCTTTTCCTTCAGCCAACCTCGGGATGGCCATCTTTCTGATACCGGAAAGGCCCCTACTGGGCCTTAGCAAAGGTGCGATCGGGTTATCCTAGAGGGAAAGCGAAAGAGGAAAAGTTTTAGCATGTTAGGAATGAGTGCATTCAGTTGGGTGTCATTGTCAGCTTACTCCATGGCTGTGCCCTTTTGCTTCAGGCGCAGCGACTTGAAACAACGCTGACGCTGATTGAGTCGTCCAGTTGGATATCTGCATTATGGGGATACGTGGGGTTGTGAGAAGAGAAGAACCTGCATGTTTTTGATCAGATTTGTCGGTTGTGGTATCAATAGGGATGAGTTCTATATTATCCATGAATCTTATAGTTTGGTACGCCTTGAAAAGAAGATAGTGGCTCATGTTGATGTCATCTGGTCGACCCTGACCCCTTGAGTCGGAGGAGACTTACAAATGGAAGGCACTGCCGTGGTTGGAGAACGTTTTAGATTTGGATTCAGCGTCAATGGAGAGGGGGGCGGGGGGTGGAGAAGTCCTGGATGAGTGGTTCCTGACTGACTTCCACTGAGTTCATTCTGCGGAAATAGAGAGTGAAAGAGTGAAAATGGGATGAATACCTCTCTCATGACTCGGTGGATGCGTAACCCATTTCTGTATGTAGTTTAACTGAGATGAGTCTCGACCCTGGACTGGCCTCACCGTGCAGTATCTTCTATCTGGTATTACCTAATTCGACTCCTTATGATTCAAAGCTCGAAAGCTCGTCAAGCGCCCATCTGTGGTCTGGCTGTAGCGGACCCAGAACCAACATATGAAATGAGGCAGAAAAAAAAAGGTACAATCACACCTCTTGGATCCTGAGTTGGCTCACCGCTGGTAAACTCTCCAGCATCGGTTCTGATGAGATAGCTTATGCGGGGTCCAATTGTAAAATGTAACCCTGCCATCTCCTTCCACTGTTGGTAGACTCTTTAAACTCTTGCATGTATTGGCATTGAGGGGAATATCAACCTCTGACAAATGAAGATGAGCTGGGCGAGACCGAGTCTCCATCTTCCTTGAGAGCAGAGAGGTGCATCGCTGTTTTCTCGGCCATGCGAAGAAGCGCGCACCCGAAGTATAGGAAGCGAACCATGGGTTGGAGCGGTCTAGTAGCCTGATGGAAACTCTCTCAACCAATTCTGAGCTCATATGCTTATGGAGACGGTCAATTAAATAATTGTATCTGTCTTGAGCATGTGATTTCCGACCTTAGCCTGCTAAAGCTTTGTGAATCATTCCACTTATCTTACACACAGGCAGCAGACTGCATTGTGATCGCTGGGGAAGCGTATTGCTCACCACCAAAGATTTTGAGTCACAAATCCATTGAAATGGCGGATGAGAGAAAGTCTCCCAGGAGCCAGATTTTAGGTTGCAGTGAACATTCTCTCTTCATGCGTGATCTATACCTCGCCACAATTGACTGATGAGCCATGAGCCGCTGGACGCTTAATCACTTGTTGCCTGACACTATTGAAGCTAGGCATTTAACCTTCAAGTTTCCCATGAGCGCGCCTAGGTACAGTGGCCTCAGTCTCCATGGAAGTTGCCCACAACTTTATGCAGTGACTGTGTTTGTCATGCCACGCTGCGTGGATCCCTGAGTCAAAGGTGGCCATCCAGGAAGCTGTTTCAAACTTACCGAAAGCATCCTGACCTCATACTTGGCTAATTTACTTGATATTCCATGGCTCAAGTCTGTGAAATGACGGAGTTAACAGTCACAGGGGTGCTTCAGAAGCTCAGGTGTCTACCGGGATTCATCGAGAAAACTTGCATAGTACCTGAAACGGAGTCAGGCAAAGCCGATAGAAGAAAGGTCATTTAAACTTCAGCTGCTTGTGGATCACATCTGACTTGCCCGGTTTGGCTGGAACTTATAGCCAGCTCATCAGGTTCGGTGGGCAGGTAATTGGTGACTTCAGCACACACCCACAGAGAAGCGGAGATGTTACTACAATGCGTCTCCGATGATCTTCATGAACCCAGAGTTTGTCGAGCAATAACGTTCGCTGCATCTGTCCATAGTCAAGATACACAGCAATCGCCGAGCCTAGTCCTCAGACAGCCCTAGACCTGGTAGAGTGGCTTTCATCCAGCCTTGACATTGAGGCGGGTTTGAGCATCCGGAACAGTCTGGTGCGAAAAGTCAGGCTTGGATTGCAGAATTAAGAAGAAAGAAACCCTGATTCGAAGAAAAGCAAACAGAAATATTGCAAAGTCTCTTAAGAATAGAAAATAAGGGCAAGTCCGAACGTCATTAATACTCTATACACCCGACTGAAGTAGAAAGATCACTCAATAACAAATCCTTCCGCAACACACTTGATATCCTTGGTGAATGCGGTGCTCTCTCCTTCCATCTCCAAGAGAGAGACCTCGTTGACATCGACTTCCACAAAAGGGCTGGTCTTGGAGAAGCGTACGCTCATCGGGAAGAATTCATTTTCATCGCCATCACCACTCGACTCGAACTCAAAGCTTCCGGAGGCGTTGGTCTCGTCTACCGTGCCAATGTTCCAGTCAAGACTGTCGCCAGATACCTCATACACCGCGTCGAAGCTAGAAACCGCGGGCTCGGCCGTCTGATAGGGGATAGTAACGACAACGTCCCGGAGGCTGTCAGAGCCAGTGAGCTCGTACTCAACCGTGACTGTAGTCGAATCAGAGCCTTTGTTGACCCACACGGTAAAGGTGATAGGAAGTATTTCAGCGTTGTCAGACCCAGAGCTAGCGACACGCCAGCGCAAAACACCAATCGAGTTGTTGGCTGGGAATCGCTTAGTGGTATCTTTCAGCTGGATAGCGGAGTCATTTGTGAAGACAGCCTTGTCAACATTTGGATGGGTGCGGAACTGCGCGCCATGCGTGGGGACTGCAAGGAGGTCGAGTCTGACTTTGGTGAAAGAGGGATCGGTAATGCGAAGCTGTAAATCACCCTTCACTTCAAACGATCTGAGGGCTCCTTCCCGGGTAAGTGTAGCGGAGATAGTTTCGGCAATTGTCACATGAACGGGTTCACGATCGCCAGACAGCGACGCACGAGCGGAAGACACTGTGTCGGTAACGGGGGTCGATGCCTGCGGTGTCACCAGTGGGGTGGCCTCCTCTGCCTCGGGGCCCAAGTCGCCACGGACTTTCTCGTAGATATCAGTAGTTTTCGACTTCTTGCCGAGCTGCATACCCTTGCCACGGACAGGTAATGGTCTAACGATCGGAGCCGGGAGTGTCAGCAGCGATATGAATTGGGGCGTGAAGTACAAGGGGTCGGTGGGGCGGAGAGTATATGACATACTTAGCGAAGGTCTTCTTCTTCTCTGCCTCGTAGGTGTCATATGTTTCGGGCACAGCAGGGCGGGATGGAGGCGTATACACAGGGTAAGATGGAGTCCGAGGCGCCATAGAACGACCGCTCCGGGCGGCCTCCTTTCGTTGCATTTCCAGCTGCTTGGCCTTCCTCTTGCGCTCCTCGCTGGCCTCCAATTCTTTGTTCTGACAGGGAAAGTTAGCAACCGTCGTTTCGAAGCCATTTTGATGAGTCGTACCCGCTCGATGATTTCCTGAATTCTCTCCTCGTGACTCTCCATCTCCAGAAATGTCTTGATCTGAGAAAGTGATAGATTCTCTCTGTATCCTAGCGTCACCAGCTCGTCGTACGCACTGAGCAATTCGAACGCATTGCGCACAATCTCTCTTTCATCCAAGCTCTTACAGATACTGGTGGTGACTTGGGCAAAAAGGTGAAGACTGTCGATATCTTGCAGAATATTGGATTGGCGGTTTGTGATCAGAACAATGTATAGCTCATCCAGGGGCTGGTAGACGAAGCGGACATTATCTTGCTCCACGGTCGTATGTTGTGTTCCAGAGTCAGCTAGCTTGGGGAAGGATGCGAGGAGAGCCTCGATTCTGGAACGAGCGATTTCTCTGAATTGACGCGAGAGGACTGCCTTGCCCCCGCGTGTGCATATCGATGCTGCGAGGACGACCTAGTGTTGTGCCAGGTCAGCAGTGGAAGCTGGGTTAACTTGACTCATAATAACGAAAATTTACCATTGTGTAGATTCAAAATTCACTGTTCGGCACAAATTGACGGCAAGACCTTCAACAAACTGCTCAGGGGAGTGCAGATGACGAGTGTTCTTGTTAGGCGTGTCTAGACGTCGAAGCCACGGAGGTCGGAGTCGCTTGCTGTTCTCTTTGTCCCCGTTGGCCCGTGCGCCCGCGCTACCCCCTCGCTTACCGCAGCACAAGCTTCGTCCGCTTGCAACCCCGTAGTTGGACATCCTCAACTCACCCCAGATTCACTGCTCTATTGCTCACTCTCGACAGAGCTGAGCACTCTCTTAGTGACGGACTCCCCCGTCTGACTCTGAAGGTTCGGCGGATAACTCGTCTAGTAGCCAAAGCCAGTCATACGGTTTGCGCTTGGGCTCCTCGTCAGGCGTACCTTTATCGCCACGCCAAATTTTGCACGCGTCTCCCAACCTTCGGCTGATTTCATGCCATGACAGCTGCCTCTTCGCTGACTTATATCACAATGGAGGCTACTATGGCTGAGGACAAAATGGATATGGCGTCTCCCTATCAGGGTCACGTCGACGATTTCGACATCGATTTCGACATCATGGAAGACCAGGCTTCGACAACAGATAAGGACATGATGATAGCGGACGACTTTACAGAGCTATCAAACGCAGTGGAGCATGACCTGGAGGGTGCTCGCGATGCAGATATGACCGATGACATAGCGGAGCGGACGATGGATGATGCGGAAGACGCTTTCGCCGAAGAAGGATACAATATCGAAATGCAGTACGGGTCCGATCGGGATTATGAAGCAGAGATGTTAGAAGATGACTACGACGAAGATATCGATGCTCCGGTCACTGACGTTGACATTCAAGCTTCATTTGAACAACTTAACAGGCCAACGGAACAGGACCAAGGTCTAATTGATGGTATCACCGCTGTAGACGGACAAAGGGAATCCCGCAAAGAACTTGACGAGGATCCTCAAGAGCAGCCTGAAGAGCGATCTCAAGGAGAGCCTCAAGGAGAGCTTCAAGGAGAGCCTCAAGGAGAATCTCAAGGAGAACCTCAGAAAGAGTCTCAAGTGGAGCCCCAAGAGGTGTTCGAAGCGGAGCATCACGCCGAACAGGAAGCTGAGGTTTTCCCAACCCACCATGCTGAGACTCACTCAGAAACGGAGGATTTTCGAGAGCCTGCGGCAGATCATCTTGAAGAAGGAGAGGCTGAGGAAGGCTATGTTGACGCTAATGAAGCAGAACATGGAACTGCATATCCCACACAACCCGATGAGCAGGGCGACAATGCTACACAATCGGCCAAGGTTCAAGCACAAGAAAGCCATTCCGACAAGACTGAGTTCTCTCAAAGTAAGGCTGAAGGAGAAACACGGGAAGAAGAGGAGGTTGAAGATGTAGAACGGCAGCATACAGAAGAAGTTGAACGTCAAGACGGTGGAACGATCGAGACCCAGGGCATGGAAAAGACAGACAACGAGGCCGCGGCTGGTCAGTATACTCAGCAACCGGTCGAGCAAACAGTTGAGGTGGCAGAACATGAAGCTCTGTACCCAGTTAAGGTATATTACCAGGAAACCGAGATATCTCTTTTCCCCCCTAGGGAGGGTGACTCCTCGGAGACATTTTTCCTGGAAGATGAAAGTCTTGCATATGGTTCTTTCGCAAAGCTCCTTGAAGCATGTCGAAATGTCCTCAGAGAGCATGTCAGCGATAGGGAGGTGCTCATCATGGATGTTGATGCCTTGAACCTTCAGTTTGCTGAGGTTTGTTTCGCCTGCCCTTCTTACTGCACAGATGCTAACCTAAACACCAATCAGGATTCTATGCATATGGACAAGATCACGCTATTTCAAGTAGTTGACCTCTATTTGCGCCTATGCCACAATGAGGGCATTGACGAGCCGGAGCCGCTTTATCTTTCACTTAGCACACGACTGACACTTGCTGCGGAGCTTTCTGATCTTCTCGCAGTAGCCAACGAAGGAAAGGGCCTTACTGATATTCATGCCTGGGATAGTTACGCAGAGGCTGAAGCTGTCTCCGCGGAACTATATGAGGGTCTTGACGAGGTACCTTACTCTGATTTGCCGCAAGAAGAAGACCACCCTAAACCTGAGGATGACAAACAAGTTGGTACAGAGCTTCTGCAAGAGGTCTCTGATCACCAACAAGATCATGACAAGCATCATGGTGAAGAGGGTATCGAAGATAATACTCAAGCGGAAGTTGAAATTCCAGCTAATGGTTGCGAAGACGATGCATCTAGAGAAGGCCTCGCTGATCAGCCCGGCGAAGCTGAGTTTGAGGTTGAGACTGAAGGCTACGCAGCTATCTCTCAACACCCGGATGAAGCATCATATCATTCTGAACAAAGCCAATCAAGTGCCACGGTCACCCAGCTACCACCGACCGAGAGTGTAGATGAACAGCAGGCAGGTGGCGGGTCCGCCAGTGTTACAGACCATCAGCCCGATGAGACTCAATATGAGTATCACGACATCGACGGTACGGAGCTTGATGAAACGTTTTCGAAGGGAAACACTCAACTTGAAGGTATCGACACCTTGGACGAAGTTGACCAATTCGAGCCGGGTGAAATTGTCGAAGCAGCTCCTGTCGGTCCTTACGAAGCTACCTCCGGCTTCGAGGCACAAGAGACTCATCAGGAACAGATTTATAATGTACGAGAAAACTCTCACACCTCTGAGAAGAAGTCCACTGCAGCCTCACAAGATCATGTCGATGCGGCATTGCATGGTGGTGATGATGATGATGATGACGATGCTGCTGCTGCTGCTGCTGCTGCTCCGCCCGATGGTACAGAAGCTGAGTTGGACGGGAGTTCTCAAGATGAAACGGACAGCAAGGCTCATCCAACTATGAAATCCGAAGATGATTCGACGGGTGTTGTGGATAACTTGCCAAGCGAAGGTCCCAAGAACGACGACGAAGAAGTCGCCCACGCAGATGAATTCGAAGATCTCGGAAATTTCGATAACGAAGCCGAGCAAAGTCCGCTTCTGACCGCCAGTCATGACAATGAGGATGACTTGAATTTCGGTGATGATTATCTTGATCTGGATTTTCAAGAAGATTCAGGCGTGATTGCGGATGAAGCTCCTTCAAAAGCGCACATTTATCCCTCCATCAAACGACAACGTGAGCCGGAAGATGAAGTTGAGTTGATTGAGACGCCCTCGCCTGACGCCAAACGATCCCGATCCTCATAAAATCCACTTCTTGCCCACTTACTCACTCGCCATTTTCTCTGAATATCTCTTATCGACGCTCTTCACCGCGCGCTTCGTCGCCGATTCTGGGCATTCTCATCTTTCCACTCTAACCACTCCAGCGAGCTGTGCTGATCTTAGGCTCCATATCTGTTGAACGGATAGGAGGTAGCCAGCGAGCTTTACCAAACACTAGCCCTTCATGCCGCCAAAAGACCCGCGAGTTCAGACCAAACGGCTTCTCGCGATATATTCGATCAGGTACGTATCTCTCAAGATGTCACCTCTTCTTTTCTCTCTCCCTCTTTGCAAGGAGTACATTTTTAAGTATGCTACCGCTCGGGCTATCCCTGGCCCGGGCTGTAAAATCAGGTTTGTATTTGTTTTCACCCTTGTGCTTCGTTGCTCTTGGTTTCTGCGATACCACCTGGGTCGGCAATTTGTCTGGCGTCTGGGGTTACATCTTTCTCCTTCCATTGTGTGTTGCAACCGGTGTTGTGCTGTAATACCCCTTCTAGATAAGCTTCAACGCTCGCGTGATGGCCTAATGACCTTGCGCATCTTCCCGGGTGGATCTTAAAAAGCTGGTACTATTTGAACTGGAGGCTCATCTACGCTTCTTGTGTTCTTATCCTTAGCGATGAATTGAGGCCAAACTTTTCCAGTTGTCTTGACTACACCTTATCCCAATAGCTGTTGAACTCAATACACCTTGAACCTCTGTTACTAGTAGGAGCCAGTTCACTTGGCTTGTAGGAGGTTGACCCGTACTTCCCTCAACCTTGGGAATCATCATATCAATGATTCCTTCCTCTCTGCTCCCTGGATAAAAGGTCAGGCAATTGTAGCCCGTGCAGTGAAGGGAAGTGTAATCGGATCTAGTCGACTTCAGGTTACGATGTCATTGTTTTGTGTCTAATCTATGGGACGACTGCGATACGGGTGTGCAACAGGGAATATCCGTACCATAAAGTATCACACCATTTTGGGGGCAGGAAAGTGAATAAGGTATCAGTGGTAGGTACGGAGTAGAACCAGAAAATATGGCGTTCCAAGCGAGAATTTCGCCTATTCTTAGGCACCCTTTGTTTCAAGACGCTGATCACGTACTGATACCAGCCTCAACAAGGGGGGGCCAGACGTGGCTGGCAGTCCTTGATTGGATCAGGGTGGAATGGAATGGCCACCGTTGCCCTTCCGCACCCTGGGTTCGTTTCCTTCACATTCCAGCCTGGACTGTGAGCGGGTACACACAGTACGTAGTGAACATTGGCTCCGGCCTGCCGCCTATCTAGTAGTATTTGATGTCTGCCAGCATCTTGGTCGATGGGCATGGTATAGATGTGTATTTATACTCCTGCATTACACTTTATATACAGGACTATATCTGTACAGTACAAGACATACTCAACATAGCCGATTACTGCAATTATGTGTTCATTTTCTAGCATTACATTCAATGTCTTTTGGCTCTTCGCAGCAAGGTTTATTTCGTTTGGGAGGATGGCTTATGTAAGGTCTATCTTTGGTGGGAAGGGCGTCACCACCACCAATAGAAGTACTCCGTAGTACCCCGTACCTACTGTAACAATACTACTACCTACTCGCTCATAATAACTAGGTAAGTTACTAGGTAGGTACTTAGTACCTAATTAAATGCTCTTCTGGCAACCGAGGACACGGCTGCATCTCCAATCTTCAAACCACCAACATCAATTCTCTCAAACACCTTCCTTGAGCCTCCTTTCTACAATCTCACTACAACTCCCAGGGACCAGGTACCACAAATACCACCATTCTAGTGCCTACAGTACTTCGTGCCTAGGGAGTAAATTTTTGTGGAGAATTAGATTAGGAGACTCGTTGTCGCCAGTCACTCGCTTGCACCTACGTACTCACTAGTAACGCGCGTCCAGATCCGGGCCGGATCCGTTTGAAGGGGAAAAACCCCACCGCACGAGCGCAAGCAGCCAGCCTCTAGGATCACCAAACAACCAGCTCTCTTCTCCGACCGATCGCAGGAGTTCTCGACCCCAAAAAAGAGCCATCGATCGCATCCCCAAGGCTGCTGCATCTTACTGTGGTTTAGCTTACTCACTCCTTTCTGTCACTGGTTGTGGTTTCTTTCTCCTTCATTTTGACTTCCATTCTTTGCGCTCTTGTTGTGTTTCTTAACTCTTGTCGGTCATTGTTGGCGCACTCCGAATGCTTGGCTGAGGTAGCCGTCCACCGAGCCCGACCCAGCATCCACTTCAGCCTCCCTCATTGTGCATTCACTCCTCCTCCATTCATTTTCGACTCGGCATCATACATCCGCCGACAACCTCAAAATAATAGGAACAAGCATTGGCTTTCACATCTCGAGGGAGCAACCAGCTCCTCGGCTATTGTCAATATGATCTCCGATAAGTATGCTCTCCCTCACGTTACTGAAGGCTTGGTGGCCACTGTCTGAGACAGTCTTCTGATCGGGTGGTGATATGCAGATATGTTGGCCTTATCCTGGCCATTCTGTCAACAATGGCAATCGGTACGAGCGGTCACCCATGCGATTCATGCGGCTGAGACTAACAAACGCCCAGGTACGAGTTTTGTCATCACGAAGAAGGTTCGTCCTACCACCATGAAGTTGTCCACCAGCAATCGCACTTCCATCCGCGCGTCGTCTACGGTTTTGTCCAGGATAACCGGCTAATTGATCGCCATAGGGTCTAATGCAAGCTTCGGAAAGACACGGGTTTGAAGGAGAAGGCTTCTCGTATTTGAAAAGTCCCATCTGGTGGGGTGGGGTCATTACTTGTGAGCGATACTGTCATAATGATGCTAGTCTTGCGAAGAGAAGAGCTGACTGAAGTCGACAGTGGCCATGGGAGAAATTGCCAACTTTGCGGCTTATGCTTTCGCGCCTGCCATCCTGGTTACGCCTTTGGGTGCGCTGAGTGTCCTTATCGGGTACGGCTTGATGTATTGACTCGCGGGTTTTATATTTCTGAGACTAACATTATGCAGTGCCGTCCTTGGTTCCTATTTCCTGAAGGAAAGACTGGGCGTTCTGGGCAAACTGGGGTGTGCCATGTGCCTGCTTGGGTCAGTGGTAATTGTTCTCCATGCGCCCCCAGACAAACCGGTGGAAAGAATCGATGAGATTTTGAGCTATGCGCTGCAACCAGGTATGTGTCAATACAAGCTCAATCTAGCTAGTTCTGGCTGACGCAGGTTCTCGCTCACAGGTTTTCTCGTTTACTGCCTCGCTGTCGCGATTTTTTCCACCGTCATGATTTATCGAGTTGCGCCCGTCTACGGCAAGAAGAATCCATTGATTTACATCTCGATCTGTTCCACCGTCGGCTCGGTTTCAGTCATGTCTGTCAAGGCGTTCGGCATCGCGGTGAAGCTGACCTTAGGGGGAAACAACCAATTTACTCAAGCATCGACATATGTGTTCATGATTGTCACCGGCTTCTGTATCTTGACACAGATGAATTACTTCAACAAAGCACTTAATCAGTTCTCCACGTCGATGTAAGTGAAGCTTACGACGGTTATAGCTCTTAGGGCATGCGCTAACAACGAGTACTTGTAGTGTCAATCCGTTATACTATGTCACGTTTACAACTGCCACGCTATGCGCTTCATTTATTCTCTTCAAAGGTTTCAACACCAGCGATGCTGTGAACACGATTTCTTTGCTCTGCGGTTTCCTGACTATATTTGCCGGCGTTTACCTCCTGAACCTTTCTCGACATGACCCAGATGGGCGACAGATGCTGAATTACAAGCTTGACGATGAAGGCGTTCCCACAGATGGAATTGCTGGCTTTCAAACGCGACGGTCTATGCAATCTCGGCGCAGTAACGAGCCACATCGCCGGAGTTCTTCGAGCTTCGCATATATGAACGGGAATGGAGACCGCGAAGGGCTGATCCGCGCGTATGACGTCGAGAGCCAGGCCTTTGGGTTATCAGAAATGAATGAAGGGAGCGACGGAGAGCCAGGTCCTACCTATGCACGAAGCGAGGAGCTCAGTCGTACATCACAGCGACCCAATAAGCATGACACGCTATAGTATGATACGATGCTTACACTTGATCATTTCCCCCTCCTCTTTTTCTCTTTGGATCTCATCCTTTCAAGATTCTCCTCCTTGCTTTCTGCCTCCTATTTATGACCAAGACTATCTCATTTACGCTTTTATCTTCTTCTCACGTTATTCCCCTCGGTTTGCTAGTACCTCCCGCCCCGGGTACACCTTCTCCACCTGCCCTTGCTCCTGAATGGTCGCGGCTGTTTTTGGATGCTTTGTACTTTTACCTGATTCCCGACGCAAAGACGACGCGAAGAAGATGCGAAGATGAGGAGTAATAGATGCTCCGAATGACTTGTATGTGGAATGGGACTGTTATCTGTTTTTGTTGTTTTCATCATCTGCCATGGTATGAACCGCAGGCGCGAATACCTGCAATTACACAGACCCGGAATTGTATATAGAGCCTAAGATCACGGGTGATTTTCTTCATTAGACCATGTGAAATGCGGAGAATTATTATTTGCAGCGAAACATTCCTTCACAACTCTCATAGTTCTTGATCTCAATCGTTTTTCTTTTATTTTGTATTTGTTGTTGACGCCTAGTCGGGAGGAGTATGAGTATGGCTACCACTATCCCCCCGTTTTGCCGACTAGAAAGTGTGACGTAGGGGTTGTTTTTTTTTTCCTTTCCAACGGGAGTGGCTGGTGGTGGGGAAAAGATCATCGATGATGTCGCGCGGTGGGATTAAGCTCCATCCTGGGTACAGATAGACATCCCACCACCACAATCCAGCACCTCCAACCAGGAAAGCTTTTACTGGCCATGTGGTGGGTGCGCTGTCTATAGATTTTGAAGCTGCATTTCTACTTCTGAAGTTCTTTGTTGTTTCATCGTGATTCTTCATTCCCCAAGTTTCTCCTTGCGAGACTTGCGGAAGAGAGAGAGAGAGAGAGAGAGAGAAAAGTGGGCAATATGCCTGGATTGCTTCGGAAGCTGATCGTGGTCGCGGCCGCTGATGGACTTGTCCTTCACTCCACAAGCAATGGCTTGCGACATACTGGAAATAACGAGCCGTCTGCTATTCGCATCGATTATAAGACTAACCAAATCACATTACTTCCTGGCTCGGCCTCGGGACTTGACGATACGAGGGACTCCGGTCTAGAGATTCACGGTCTTGTCGGTATGTTTTGAATATCGCGATTTAGCCAAGACTCTAGAATGGACTGTGGATCATGCTGTTTCAGCTTATCATGTGTATTTTGCGCGCGCATGCTCCTCTTCTCTCCTCGTGTTCTAGTTGATATTCTGGCCCATGCATAGGGATCATTCACTGATGGCTGTGTTCTGCGACCCAAGGGCTTCTATCCGTTGCATCGTATTCATTCCTCATCTCTATCAGTCAACGCCAGCAAGTGGCTCAGATCCAGGGCAAACCGATCTATACCATTACCAATGTCGCCGTAATCCCGACATCATCTCAGGCGGACGCGAGTCGTGCAATCTCGCAGGCCAAGGAGAGTCTGATGCAGGGCGAGGACAGTCACACCGAGACTGATTCCGAGGATTCAACCACGATATCTGATACAGAGGCTGAGGGAGGCGATACTGAAGTCGGCACTGCGCCGGCTTCTCCGGAACAGGAGGTCTCTTACTCCCGGACACGCAGCGTTAGCAGCATCGCTGAAGATGTGATCGGAAAGAAGGTTCGCTTCGGACGATTCGCGGCGAACTGGCTCTCCAGGAAGACACTGGGCCTGCCCGGACTCGGCACACTCAACCAGGAAAATACCGAAGCGCCCATGGGAGATGTCAAGGAAAGCACGGCAGAGTCTTCCCCTACAATCGCCAAGGTGAACGAGGACGGCGAGGCAACCCCAGTGCCTCGAGGTGATGATGCTTCGTCGAAGAGTCTCGCAGAGCCGTTCGGTTCGGATCCTACGGTCGAGTTGCTGCCCAAGCTGCTGCGTTACACGGAGATGATTTTCTCATCGCGCAATTTTTTCTTTGCCTACGATTACGACCTTACCAGGAACCTTAGTGTGCAGGAGCCCTCGCTGACCACTCACCTCCCACTTCACAGATTGGTCGATGATATGGTGAGTACGCGGTCTTTCAAGCTATGGGGCACATTCAGTGGCTAATCTACCATGTCCAGTTTTTCTGGAATAGAAATCTGCTTGCGCCCTTCATCACAGCCGATGCCCACGGCTTTGCTCTGCCATTGATGCAAGGGTTCGTAGGTCAACGAGAATTTACGGTCGGGGCAACTCCGAAGCCTTCATCATCAGAATCAGGTAAGTCAGACGAGCAACAGGTCGCTGGCCGGATTCTGGGCGACAAACAAGAGGCAGATACTGTCAAGACCGATGAGGAGAAGCGCGATTTTCTCGTTACTCTAATTTCTCGACGGTCGGTGAAGCGACCAGGCTTGCGATATCTCCGCCGTGGCGTGGATGATAATGGTAATACCGCCAACTTTGTTGAAACAGAACAAATTCTCTCGACGTCTGACTGGAATCCGACACGCAATGTCTACTCGTTCCTACAAGTGCGAGGCTCGATCCCGCTATACTTCTCTCAGTCCCCGTATGCATTCAAGCCAGTCCCTGTGCTGCATCATTCCACAGAGACGAACCAGCTCGCCTTTGACAGACATTTCCGAAATTTGAGTCGGAGATACGGCAACGTTCAAGCAGTATCCCTCATAGATAAACAAGCTGGTGAATTGAAGCTCGGGGAGCAATACGAGAAATTTGCTCGGTCCTTGAATGAATCAGGCGGCATTGATGGTGCGCCACTCAAGATGGAGTGGTTTGACTTCCATAATGAATGCCGAGGGATGAAGTTTGAAAAAGTAAGCCGACTGGTCGACCGGCTGGAATCAACGTTGAGCGAATTTGGCGACACGATGGTGCAAAACGGTACCGTTCTCCGGCGCCAATCTGGGATCACGCGCACTAATTGCATGGACTGTCTCGATCGCACGGGTGTTGCGCAGTGTGCTTTTGGCCAGTGGGCTTTAGAGCGGGAGTTAAAGCAGGAAGGGATAGACCTTGACTTAAGACGCGATTCCTCGACACACTGGTTCAATACCCTCTGGGCGGACAATGGCGATGCGATTTCTAAGCAGTACTCCTCCACTGCTGCCTTGAAAGGAGACTACACCCGCACTCGAAAGCGGAATTATCGAGGAGCGTTGAACGACTTCGGGCTGACCCTGTCTCGTTACTACAACAACATTGTAAACGATTACTTTTCACAGGCCTGTATCGATTACCTGCTGGGTAACGTCACGACTGATGTCTTCCAAGAGTTTGCACTTGAGATGCAGACAACCGACCCAGGCATCTCCGTGGAGAAGCTTCGGCAGAATGCCATTGACACCAGTTGCAAGATCGTCATCAGCGATCAATCCGAGGAGTTCCTCGGAGGCTGGACACTGCTGACTCCCCGACAGCCGAACACGCTCCGGACCATGCCATTTGAGGAGGCCGTCCTTCTTCTCACGGACGTTGCTTTGTATAGCTGCCGATTCGACTGGAACACGGACAAAGTGTTGTCCTACGAGCGGATTGATTTGTGCTCAGTGACCAGAATCAATTATGGAACCTATATAACCTCTATCTTGACGGAGGCTCAGACTGATGAGCGCAGCAATGTCGGGTTGGTGGTGGAATATCGCGAAGGCGACAAGAACGCATTGAGGGTCAATACACGGTCTCTCCAGAGCCAGGTGCCTTCCACGAGTCTCGACAGTAGTGCGCGCCCGAGCAGTGAGTGGAGCATGTACTCGTGGTTCAAAGGCGCCCCGCACGCGGCCACCCGCCTGGTTGCACTCAAAGCCCTTCCACAGGTCATGGGGACTAGCAGTGTCAGCCCTTCGGACTGGGTTCGAAGCATCTGCGAGGAAATCGAGCGGGCCGTGACGGCAAGCGACCGGCACGGCCCTCCTGAAGATGGCAAACAGCGATCCCTGATTGATTCCTCGGACATTATATCGTTGGAGGAAGCGAAGAAACGCACTGGATACCTGGAACATCTGGTGTATGACATTAAGAAACTGGTCTGGGCATGAGGGTTGCATTTTGTTTTCGTTAATGGAGTTAAATTGAATACTGCGATGATTTGGTGTTGACGATAGGAATTTATACAGGTCAGGCATTGCGGGATATTGATTTCTGTTTGGCAGCAAGAGTTTAGCTCATGTCCTTCGAGGACTCCAGCCCGGTTCTCGAGGGGATTCTGATCATGATGGTCCGCAATGGTTCAACCTCATATCGTTGTATGTATCTCCTTAACCACGCAAAGAGACGCACGAGGGTCGACCTGTCGACTAAATTAAGCGGGCGTCCATGCAGGTGCTGAGGACGCACGTGCGCACACTTTTCAATCATTCAACCATGGAAAATAGTGGTATATAGACCAGAAGAGAGCCACTTATGTTACTATGATAAAAGTCAGTGCAGTGTTAACTTATCACTATCTCAGATAAAGTTGAAGGGGAAATAAATGCAAGACGTCGATGACAGAGAGCCATGCCAGAGATAAGATACCGGTTTTTACTGTGCTGTACCATGACCGCTCAGGCAACTAGTGATTGTATAGGATAGTACAGTACGGTACAGGGTGACCACCACCCATTCATCCCCGTCGAAAAAAAGGACGGTTTGGTGATTGTAGCCTTCTTATGAACTGTGCCTTTTCGTTTGTCCTACGACCAATTTTTTATGGTTCTTTGTTGTATATACCTGGTGTGGTGTATGGCCGGTGTTCAGCGATCAATAATCTCCATTCGCCCCACGGTCGCCGGCCTTTCGTGGCTGGCCTGTTATCTTTGTACTGTACAGTACGTCGTTGGGTTCTTGCAACAAGGGAACCGGGCTGACCCCATTGAATGATGATCATATAGAAACAAGTCTGACATTATGATATTCCTGCTATTGAGCGGAAAAGAAAGAGCATAAAAATGGACAAAGCAAGGAGGGAGTAATTACAGTAGTTAAAGTAGTTGGTGGGAGAAGATGCTGCAGTGGTAATTAATGAGTTAATGAGAGGGTTGCCGCCTTTTTTTTTTTTTTTCCCAGCCAGACGGCGGGGTTTCCTTCCCTTTGGGCGAAACCACACTGCAGACTAATTCTCCCTGTTGCTGCTGCCGCCGCCGCTGCTGTTGCTACTACTACTACTACTACTATTATTATTACTACTACTCCTACTACTACTCCTACTACCAAATTACTCCTACTACTCTTACTACTATTCTCTCCCTCCCGTCTCTCCCTCTCCCCGTCCTTCCCTCTCCCACTCCCGCATTTACTTCTTTCTGCCTCTGCGCCTCTCCCCCTCCCTCCCTCCCTCCTCCCCTCCCCTTTTCTTTTGGATCATGGAGTGGCAACCGCAGGATGAGCCATTGGGCCAGTTGGCCTGCTGTCTCAGGGATTCTTTAAACGGTTTTGATCGCTCGGCTCAAAAACAGGCCGAACAGGTGTGTGCTTCTTTTCCCCCTCCCCCTCCCACTCTCGCATCTGCGAATTTCTGTCTGCCCGCTTCGACTGTGTCTCTTCCTTTTACCAATACCGTCCCTGAGACTTTGCGCTTTTGTCAACTCTTACCATATGTTATCACCCCATTTTAAGAAACCTTTTGAGCTGGTCTGCTACTGTTTGAAAAGAAAAAAAAAATCAAAATGACTGACTGGAGCTCTCTTTCGATCTTTTTCTTTCATCTGATAGATGCTAGTACAAGCAACCTCCTCTCCAGATTATGTCAACTATATTACCTACCTCTTCTGCACTGCACAGCCCCCTTCGCATCTCGGTATGAACGATGAAACCTACAACCTAGTCCGGTTCGCCGCAGCTGTGAACCTCAAGACCAAGATCCGCGTCGCCTATGCCACAATTCCTCAGACCTCTCTCACCTATATTCGATCAGCGACTCTGACCAGTCTACGCGACAACAATTTACAAGTCCGGAACTTCGCCGGTACGATCATCACAGAGTTGGTTCAGCAAGCTGGATTGTTGGCATGGCCCGATGTTCTGAACGAGCTGCTGGCGCTTGTCGAGAACTCGGGAAACGTACCGAGCTTCACTCAGGAGGCAGCCATGTCCGCTCTCGCCAAGGTCTGCGAAGATAATCGCAAGATCTTGGATCGCGATTACCAAGGACAGTGTCCGCTCGACGTAATCATCCCGAAGCTGCTCGAGTTCACCTCCAACCAGAGCGCCAAGGTCCGTTCGATGGCCCTCCGCACAATCCACGTCTTCCTTCCCCACCGACCCAAGGCGCTTGTCGCCTCCCTCGATTTGTTCCTGTCGCAGTTGTTCCAATTGGCCAATGATGCTAGCACAGATGTCCGCCGGACGGTGTGTCAGACCTTCGCCCAACTGGTGGATTTTGCCCCGGAGAAATTGGTCCCGCACATGGAAGGGCTGGTCAACTATATCATCATGCAACAGAACAATCAGGAGGATCCGGAGCTCGCCCTCGATGCGGCGGAGTTTTGGCTGGTTGCGGGTGAACAGGTGAAGCTGCAGCAGCCACTGGCCCCGCACATGTCCCAGATCGTGCCCGTCTTGCTGCGGAGTATGGTTTATGATGAAGACGAGGCCAACCGCTTGGCGGCAGAGGGCGAGGATGCGGAGGAAGAAGATCGCGATCAAGATCTTAGACCTCAGTTTGCGAAGTCGAAAGCCGCTCGTCTGGAGACTTCTAAGCCGGACCAAGCCAACGGCAATCCCGCTCCTGAGGACGATGACGATGAGCTGAGTGAGGGTGAGATCGAGGATTCGGAGTATGGAGACGACCCTGAGGATGAGTGGACCCTCCGCAAGTGCTCCGCTGCGGCCTTGGACGTGTTTTCCAACGTCTACCACGACCCGATCTTCGAAACCATCCTGCCCTATCTAATGGAAACCCTTCGTCATGAACAGTGGACACAGCGCGAAGCTGCTGTTCTGACTTTGGGGGCCGTCGCCGATGGTTGCATGGATGCGGTCACGCCCCACCTCCCGGAGCTCGTTCCTTATCTGATCTCGTGCCTCAATGATTCTCAGCCTGTCGTTCGCCAGATCACTTGCTGGTGCTTGGGACGGTATTCCGAGTGGGCTTCCCATCTGGCCGACCCTGCGGAAAGGGCCCGCTACTTTGAGCCCATGATGGATGGCATCCTACGTCGCATGCTGGATGGGAACAAGAAGGTTCAAGAGGCAGCTGCATCGGCTTTTGCAAGCCTTGAGGAGAAGTCCGATGCCAACCTGATTCCTTACTGTGAGCCCATCCTTCAGCAGTTTGTTCAGTGTTTCGGGAAATACAAGGATCGGAATATGTACATCCTATACGATTGTGTGCAAACCCTGGCGGAGTGCGTGATGGGTGAGTTGGCGCAACCTCAGTTGGTGAACATCTTGATGCCTGCTCTTATCGACCGCTATAACAAGATCACCGACCAGTCTCGGGAGCTTTTCCCTCTGCTCGAGTGCCTTGGGTATATTGCCGCCGCTTACGGAGATGCATTCGCCCCATTTGCGCAACCCCTTTTCCAGCGCTGCATCAAGATCATCTATGAGAACCTGCAGGAGTATATGGCCTCAGTCAGCAACCAGGGTGTCGAGGAGCCCGACAAGGATTTCTTGGTTACTAGCTTGGACCTTCTGAGCGCAATCATCCAGGCGATCGACCCACAGAAGAGCGGCGAACTGGTGGCCAACTCCCAGCCCCGGTTCTTCGATCTCCTCTGCTTCTGTATGGAGGACCCAAACTATGAGGTCCGTCAGTCGTCGTACGCGCTGCTGGGTGATTGTGCCATCAACATCTTCCCCCAACTTGAGCCCTTCATCCCTCAGATCATGCCAACTCTGATCCAGCAACTGGATCTCGATACGATCCGAGATGACGATCGGCACACGGGATTCAGTGTGCTCAACAACGCCTGCTGGTCTTGCGGTGAGATCGCGGTCAACGAGAAGGCGGCTTTGTCGCCGTACGTCGAGAAGCTGTACCAAAGGCTCTACATCATCATCAACAACGAAGAGATTATTGATTCTGTGAACGAGAACGCTGCGATGGCGCTGGGTCGACTGGGCATCTGCTGCTCGGATCAACTTGCGCCTCGTCTGGGCGAGTACGCTGGCGTCTTTTTGAAGTCGATGAACAAGATCGAATTCACCCGCGAGAAGGCGTCGGCGTTCCTGGGCTTCAACCAAGTAGTCATGAAGAACCCGCAAGCCATGGAGTCGTTCCTAGGCGATTTCTTCCAGGCCATTGCGGCCTTTCCCAGCAAGTCTTTGAACCAGGATGACTACCGGGACATTCAAACATCTTTCCAGCAGGTATGTATATGAATTTTCACTACGGTCCGGGATCGCGCTAACTGGGGGTTGTAGGTTTTGCAAGGCTACAAAAATATGATACCCAACTTCGATACCTTCCTGTCGCAACTTCCGGCCCACGTTGCCCAGAGACTTCGTTCTGTATATCAGATTTAGATCTATAATTTCTCATGTCAATGTCCCATCTGAAAGTTTCAAAATATCACATGGCGAAAGGCGTATAAAATTTTCATTCTCCTTAACTTCTTCTTTTCTGTTCCGTCCCTTCCTGTTCCAAGTTCCTGGCTTTTGAACTTGAGTTGCTCGTTGTTTTCATACCGGGGACAGGACGTACTCGCAGTTGATCTGTCTCGGATGTCCGCCATATGTGAATGTGGATATTCAGAGATTTAGTCCTACGGCCCATGTGTGGCATCATGACAATCACGAGGATTTATGAGGGAGTGGCAGGATGACCTGAGTAGCCATGGTAGGGATGCGATGCGATGCATGCTGGTCTTTTTACACGTATGTGATCATGATGAGATGAGGATTACATATGATGGACTTGTCACCGAGTCTGAAGTTCTTTAGTCTTCTACCTAGCCTTACATAGATTCTATTTTAGTTTTAGAAAAGTACATGATGTACAGACCTTGTCCTTCTCCCGTTCCACTATGGATACTTCAACATTCGTCGTGGTGCGCCTTGGGGTTGTCTGGTTTGAGGAGTTATCTGGTTGGTAATTAGGTAGGTAGGTTGTCAGTGGATGAGCACACTTTACAGTTATGGTATTCCATCTCAGCCAAAGTAGACTGATATGGCCTTCGCTCGCTGAGGGGATTAATCAATATCTCAATCCTCTTGGATTCATACCTAATACACCACCCGTGCTAGGTTCAGGCAAAAGGATATCACGTACACAGTTGAAGTACCACAATCTCAGAGCTTCAATCCTCATACTATAACTTACCCCCCCCTCCCCCCACCCTTTGATCATAGGTGCTAACCTGGAGGGTGTTGGAACGACAGATCTAAATAAATGGCTCTAAGAAGAAGAAAACTTCTCTATCTCCACCACATCGAGGGGGGGAGTTGCCTACTACAGTAGCACATCGGATGAGTTCTGGAACTGCCATTGAAGGTCCAGGCATCAAGGTATGTTTTATGTACAGTACTGCAGTTTGCAGATCAGGAAGGAAGGAACGCCCCGGAACTAGGGATTGTTGACTTGAGCTCTGGCAGGTGAAGGGGTTCATCGCTCTCCATCATCCTCATCCCGAACCAACCAGTCAACCCAACCAACCACATCAGAGCCAACTTCTGATCTTCTTCTGCACTGATTGTATACATTACATACTACATATGTAGGCAAATTAGCCTTCTCGATGAATGTCGATCCTTCAGCTAAATTACTGCTTACTGCGTACTGCTTACGGCTAGTCCTGTCACTTACACTTAGTCTACTCTAGTTCTCGCCTAATTAATCTCGATTGATTGATTAACTCGGCAAGCACAAAGATGACATTAATCTACGGGGTGGGACTGTTTAAGGAGGGTTGAGACATATGAGTAGGTAGATATGCACTTACGTACAGTACAGTACCTAGACATGGCATGCCCCGGCCAGAACCGAACGAGAACCCACTCCACTTCGTTCACGGCCAAGGTCAAGCGTCTGATTAGTGATCTCGGGAGAAGGATTCCCAAGTGGTTGTGTCCGTTGTGTCAGTTCGGTGAGTGAGATTTTTTTGGGGGCCCCCGTTCGATACTATGTCGTGATCGGCAAGAAGCCAAGGCCAAAGCCCCCTAAGGGAGGGATTCGCCACGTGCTGGCTGGCTCATGGCTCATATCTATGCCACTGGGCTGAGGTCTGTACTTGTACTGTGTAGTTCCCAAAGGGGAAGAAAGAGAGAAGGGCCCCGGGGTCGAGTCGAGGCCGATCAGGCGGTGGGTGCATGCAGAGTTTCTAGCCTAGTGGGTTTTGAGGTAAGTGCAGTTACTGACAGGGTCAGACTAGACTATCTAGTGAGTTTGGTCTTCGAGGTCGGATCAATCTATTTCGGCGAATTCGGAGAATCTTCGATCTACAGATTCCCTTGAGTGGGGCTGTCGAGCCCGACTTTGGCAGCCTTGCTGGATGGATGGAAGTGTGAAACGACTCGTCGTTTCATCCTATGCCAGATTTGCATTATAAAGTAAATAGTATTCATCATTATCATTGAAAACTCAATCAGGTTGTGAGTAAGTATTGTAGTTAAGTGGTTGGTGGTTTTGTTCATGTCATCGTCATCACACGTATGGTGGTATAGTTTGTAGATCAATCAACAAGAGGCAAAAAATGGTTCCTAAGAATCCGATCCCCTGTCCAAAATCCCTTGCCTCATCGTACCCTGATCATAACACAGCCCTAACGCCGAGGGTATATCGCCATAATGGGGTTATCACATCCCATTCCCAGGCTCCTTGTCGTCCCATCCCGCCCTAGCCCTCTGCAGGCTAGTAGGCTTCGCTCCGCTTTCAGTTGCAATCCATGCTGCACAGCCCATGACCCCAGTGGTGGGAATGAGGAAGATTGTCACAGCATTGGAGAGAGAGATACGAAATCTCGATCACTGGCATAGCATGGAAATGCAGAATGAAGATGGGAAGATTAAAAAAGAAGAAAAAGAAAAAAAAAAAAGAAAAAGGGTTCATGTCCGCTCTATTCAGCCATTCGCTCCCATAACCAAGTCCCGATTTATGCCGTATTTTGTTCCGTAGCACCAGGAGAGAGAAGGAAGAAATAAAAAAAAAAAGAAATGTTCACACCCCAATTGCTAGGTGCACACACTACCATTCCATCCTGCTTCTGGAACATGGTAGGCCCCGAACACGGGATGGGGTTCTTCGTAAAACTGCATATTCAGCCCTACGGATCCATCCACACGTGGCAGCTCCCCGCAGACCACATCATTCATGTATGGAGGCGGGAAGAGAGGCGAATGCTGCAGGGACCCGGTATGACTGTAATCTGACAAGTCCTCGCGTGGATCGGAGAGTAACCCGGGCGACGGAGGGTAGAGAGCCTGGGAGGAAGGAGGAGCTGTCACATAGGACCCGGTGACATCAAATTGAGGACTGGCGATCGTAACGGCGGGGGGCGACTGAAGGGGCGGAGTGTAGGGGGCATAGGTGGCGGAGGCTGAGGACGGAGAAGAAGAGGAGGCGAGGCGGTAGTCGTGGGCATTGTGGTAGGGACTGGGAGGGGCAGGCGAATAGTGGTCAATTGAGGTGCGGGGAGACCATTGTAGACGGCTCTTGTATTTCGCAACGATATGACGAGGAAGGTCCATAAACGATAGCGCGAGCTGAACCTCCGGGTTAAACGGATCCGTCGCGCTTCGTGAGACGATGAGTCGGTAGATCTCCTCAATCGGGCCTAGCGACAGTGGACCTAGATAAGCCCCTCCCAAATCGGGGAACAAGCTGTCCAGAACGACTCCGACGCCAAAGAATTGCGCCAGGATGGAAAGAGAACCGACATCTGCGTCTTCTGGCCGCAGCATGGCCGGTGGAAGCCAGAACAGCCACCGGCGGAGCGGTTGCATCCGCTCAAAAGCCTGTTCGGGTGTCTGGGAGAGAAGATCTCGCTGGAAGTGTCGTACAAATTCGAGGAGCTCGCCAATCCGACGATAGTGATCGTGGTTGTGCGAAGTCCGCTTCTGGATTGCCTGCAGTGCTACCATGACTTGGTCAAGGCTAGCCAGATCCTCATCCTGGAACTGGTAGCCAGACATGACTGGCGTGTTGGTGCAGCCCAGGTATCTCTGGTTCTCCAAATACATAGCCAGCTCTGACTCCTGTTTCCAGCTGGGATGCATCGAGTTCAAGACCTTTTCTCCCTGTTAGCTTTTCGTTCGCTACCACACGGATTAGGTGACATACTGTAGTCAGACCCTGCTGCAATGAGGCCCAACTCTGCCACTCCGAAGCCTGCCAGGACAGGAGAATGGAGGAAGCAAGGATCGCATCACAGTTGTCTTGGGAGAATGTGCCGATCGCCTTATGGAGTCTTTGGATGGCAATCCCTCGATGGTGATATGCCAGCTGTTTTGTCTCTTGATTACGAGTGATCCATGCCAAGTGAGAAGCTGCCATGGTCAAGATGGAGCTCATGACGAAGTCATTGGAGAGGGCAATGGTGAGGAAGCTAGCACGCAGACAGTGTAAGCCAAATGCTCGCGGTAGATTATTGCAATTGCAAAGACACTTACGTTGGCATCTTTTGAGCCCAAATGGTGCAGTTACCGAGCCCACGACGATGGAGATCGATGGAGAGGCCGATGATGTGGTGGACCAGTCGCAGGTCGGTCCGTGATAGCTTACTCCAGCTATTGCGAGGGAAGTGCATCAACTCGGGGAATGGAGGCACGCCCGTGACGTGCCAGTTCTTGATCTCTGCCTCGATTTCCGCTGACATGAGGAGGTCGGGAACGTTGCGGATCGAGGAGGCCTCCTCGTGCACCGCCGCGACATCCATATAGTCACAGCGACAGTTGTGCTTGGTGCAGTTGCGGCTACCTCGGGGTTAGCAGTCGACATACCAGAAACAGAGTGATATGTACCATTGAGGAAAGGTTTCATCGCAGCGAATGTGACGTCTCTTGCATGTCTTGCAACCAAAACGAGACTTGGTGTGGCTCTTGCGAGGCGGACCACCACCGGGACCAGCCATGTTGTCCGACTACTCAGGGTAGCTGTGTTGAAAAGTGTCTTGATATCTTCCAACACGATCTGTGCCGCAAAGCAACAGGCACAAAGCACAGGAGGGTGGTCGTGGAAGGTGAATTTGGATGGTGGAGAGCGAGCGTGGGGGACAGGAGGAAAATCTGGAGTAAATAAACGAAAGGTGATGGATGATGAAAAGGGTCAGGATGCGGAGATGGGCCAGTCGCGGGATAGTATGATCTAATATATCCAAGGGAAATAATAAGACCACCCAAAAGTGCCTATCAGATCATGGGCGCCCACGATAGGTCGAAGCAATGCAGAGTCCAAAAATAACCTCGAGCCGCAGCCCCAGGCGAAGATGAACAGACAGAATACACGTGGGAAATACGAGAAAACGGTGCAGTTGAGAGTGTCAGTGGCCGGCCTTATATTTTGGACTCGGTCTTCTTGATTGCAATCACTTGGCTACCCTTGGAACTAAACCACTCTCGGAGACACAAGTAGTGGACAAGGAGGAGGGTGTGTGTGTGTGTGAGAGAGAGAGAGAGAGAGAGGAAGAGGTGGGAGGGGGGGTGTAGGGATATGAAATAGACGAATGAAGCTGGAGACAGACAGACTGGGGGGGTGTGAGAGCAAAAAGATGGAGGAATACACAGAGTATAAAAAGACGCAGGATAACAGAATACAGACAGACAGGCCCAGCACCGGCCGGCCGGTAAGAAAGGATGCAGCCACTTTCAGCTGCGGGTCGAGGGACCGTTACGGTGGATTGGCATCGAGGGAATTTTGGGTTGATCAGAATTAAAAATCCTGGGTCAGTCAGATAATCTTAACATGTACTCCATAAATAATAATGATTAATTAGATAGGAAAGGAATGGAAATTCAAATGGAACTAGAGAGACAAAAAATAATTATAATAATAAAATTAGCTGAAGAGTCTACGGGGAATAGCCTAGTATAGCGAACCAGAGAATGACAAAACCAGAATCAGTAAATAACACAGCTAGCGGGCAGTGTACTGGCAGTTTGTCCATACGGCCGTGACGAAACACCAATCGAAAAAAGACATAATAATAATAATAATAATAATAATAAATTCTCCATCCTTAAAATAAAACCAATTAAGCTAAGAACGGGTCGAATCTCTGGGGATAGACTAGGAGCCAAGATGTTGAGCGCCACGGTACGACCGGTCAGATGCTGATCTCCAGCAGAACCACAGTTCCAGTCATGGTGAACAATGCAGGACTAGAACAGGCGATAAGAAAATAAATCAATGGTAATAGAGAAAGGAAAAATAAAAAGTGACACTGCTCCTGTGGCATGAAGGACCATACACAGCCCCGTAGTTAGACCAAATCGAACTCGAGGTTCCGCAGAAGTCAGCAGCAACAACAAAAACAATAAGAAGCAAAGAAAGACTATTGTCTGGTCTATAGGTTCGAGCCCTGTCTCGAATGCTCCAATGCTCGGGATGAATGGAACCATTCAGCGATTACAGCAGATTTGGCCGTCATGACGATAGAAGATGACTCCTGATTAGCCGGTGATTACTTATGTAGTCGAGTTAGTGTATAGGTTAGTAGCTGACTGACTAGGGAGTTCATTAGGTATGATAGTGTGCAGATTTCCCATCTGATACTGCTCAGCGCATGGGTTCTCTGATCTCTAATCAGTTGCTAAGCACAAAAATCACGACTAGAGGGGACTTTGAGCCTCCTCGACTGGATTGGGACTAGTTTAATTGTGACTAGGCAAAAACTAGCCCTGGCTGGTGAGGTCCATCCATGATCCATTCAGGATCCATCCAGAATGAGGAATCCACTTTCTGCTTCGGGATAGTCTGGAAGATCATCATTGGTCGCTACAATAACCCCCAGTCGCTCAGCTCGCCAAAAGGCCAATGGAGACGGAGGGCACCGGGGGAGCCACATGGCAGCATCACCGCCAGGTGCTTGGGCCACCAAGGTTGAAACACCCGAAGCAGATTTCATTTTTGCCTCCCTGTCAGAAGAAGGCCAGCGAATATGTGTGTCAGCAAAAATAAGTTAAATAACTAACTAAGTAACGGACTACTAAGTAACTAACCAAGTCCCTTGACTAAATAGAGAATGGCCCTCCCTTTCCGCAGGCAGGAGGAATGCTGGACCCGATTGATGAAGAGATAGCGACGGAACGAATAAGAAGAGAAAAAGAAAACATAGGTGAAAAGACTAAATGAAATGAGAATCAAACATAAGAAATAAGAAATCAGAAATAACTCCTGTAGTACGTAGGAGGCTATCTGTTTCAACCACAAGAGGTGATGCATCCAAATCAAACCCGCTGGACCTCCCGCGCTGTCGGACAATGCAGCAGGTCGGGTCTAAGCCTCCCAGACAATCGGGAATTATTCGAGGTGAACCCCGGATGCCATTCCAATTCCCCGTCACCTTCTTCCAACCTAACAATGCTGTCTCTTTAATGTCTATCTCCTCGTACATTCTATCTCCCCCTTAGACTCCGTATCAGAATAGCATTCACAGTAAGGGAACCCAATTACCCCTTGAGCCGGAACCAGACCATCGAAGCGAAGTGCCACAGCGAATCTAGCCCCGCGGGTCTTAAGGGCGGTTTGCGGTTTGGTGGTTTGGTTGTGTGGTTTGTGGTGGTGGTGGTGATGGTGGTGGCGGTAGGTGGGTTGTCACTGACGGACAAGCCTCCTCTAAACTCTCTCTCTCGCCCCAAAGGGCGAGTAAAGGTGGGCTCAGAAAGTATGGTAGGTTGGCACGCCTCCTTCTCCTTCACCCGTAGGAGGGCTTGGAGACGAGAGACAAGAGCGAGGGAAAAGTCTGGACGGGGTCTGCGGAATCCTCAACCCAAACTCTGGCGGGAACGTAAACATGGTTCCGCGTTGCTGTCTCGCTGTCTCTTTCCGAAACCTCAGGCTCGACATTGGTCGGGATAGCTTTCCCCGTCTTACGAGTTGGGCAGTCTGCTAGTTTGGTACGGACGAGTAACTATAAGTATGTTCTGTATATGCTGGACATCAGCTGTAACTATGTACAAACCTCGAAATTGAGGGATCTTGGTTCGGGTCCGGGGACCAGGCGAGTCCCCTTAACTACCAGATTCATATGACATCCTCATTGACATGCTGAAAGCTATGGCATCGACCAGCCATAAAAAAGCAAAGAGTCCAGACCCTCCGAAGCTCCGATCCATAGTGGCGTTGACTTCTGCTAGACAAAAGGAGTTCCCGTGAGCGTTCCCCTGGGCAAGAACCATGTCAATGATGACTCGGTCACGCTGTCAGGGTCATCAACTCGCCGGATCGGATGAGTTTAGACGAGAGTGGACACCGATCAGCTTCGCCTGTCGGCAGTGAGTCTAATTTTGATTGCTATAGACTCATGGAGATTTAGGGATGAGCGGGTTTAAGCTCCTTTGGCTAGTGAGGAACTTTAGTATCTTCAGGACCCCGCTTTTTCCAAACTGCCACAGCCGTGTTCCCTCTTCGCAGGGCCGATCCCAATGGGCGGACCACCCAGTCAACGTTTGGGACGGGCACTGATCCTTGTCCTCCTTGGCTGGACAGGCCCATGATGGTCGTGCTGGAACTGGGAAGAGAAGTGGGAAGAGAAGACTGGAGGGCTAGCGAACCCCTCCAGATGACTTTGCAATCGATGACGGTTACCTTGTAGCTGGTCGGGAAATAGTAAAAACTCCTTAAACATTGTACAGGAGGCTTGTATATACATTGACTTCATTGACTCTTGTGGAGTATAGGTTACATACTAATACCAACTTTGCCAGACGGAAAAGGTGGAGAATGATGCTCACTCACGGGGCCAAAGAAATTTATTGCTCAAGAATAAGCGACCGAGTGATGAAGATGGGTTTACTTACTTGGTTAATCGCCTCCTTTGGACTTTCCTTCCCCGCCCTCAGTAATAATCAAAGTGGTTAACTCCTTCCCATCCGTTCCTCGTGGAAATGTCGCCTTTGGTCGATGGCCGACTTCCCCTCCCCGCCGCCGAGCACACTATACACCGTACTATACCTATACACTGCATTCACTTCCCCTGCTGCCATCTGCTGCCATCTGCTGCCCACGGAGGGTCGCACACCGACACCCCAATAATGAACAGAAAGAGCTATGCATTTGCCTTGCGAGGCGGACCGAGCGCACTTCTGGTTGCCGTTCATGGTGCCTGAGAGTAACCCTCCTTCTTGCTTCCACTGGTCAAAGGAGCAGTGAGGCCAAGACACGCCTCAATGGCCCTTGTCACAACCTTGATGTGCACTAAAGAGACCACCACCAGGCTTACTAGCAGTTGCCCGGCCTCGTAGTACGCCAACGCGCTGTAAGGTCTTCCTTCCCCCCTCCCTTTCCCCCTGATCTGTTCTGATCGTTATGAGTGTGGGTAATGTGGTCGGTCTAGTGTGGACTACGCGAACCCTCTCTTTCTTCGCCTCCACGGGGTGCACATTTAGACGTTACTTAGGATTCGGTTCCAGCGACACCGGTTTCATCCGAATTTCTCCAGAGCATGGGCCGATTACTCTACGTTTGGAGCATTCCACTCCATGACGGGACATCATCGGCTCTCTCACTCTCTCTCTAAACCACAACACCAGCAATGAACTGGTAGCCGCCGCCCCTCTTGTCCTTGGCGGCATCAATGGCAAGTCTCCCATTACCAAACTGAATAGGGTCATCGCAGCCGAGCACTGCGCCATTGCACACCACACACCAAACCACAAGCAAATATGCAGGTGGCGCATGGTTGATGGGTACTAGGTAGTCACTCTTCTCTCTTGGTTTCTCCTTCCCGAGCACAATTGTCAACAACATTAGTCTACCAAGAAGACCCTTCAGACTTTCGGCCGGTCAGCCTTTGCAAGTGTGCTTAGATGATACTGCCACATGGCCATGGAGAAAGACTTCACACTCGCGCCAAGAGAATATCTCTCTTCTATAGACAGCTGAGCTTGTCTTGGAATCAAGTCATGGTCACATTGTTTTGGTTCATCGACCGAGGAGATAACGATATCATGATGCACTAATAGACAGACATCCCTCAATTTTGGATCTCTCTGATTTGCGACCCGCCCCCTTGATTTCTTTTCCGACTCCTATTTCATTTTGATTTTCGATCCATTTGAATTTTATTTTTTTTTCTCCATTTCCCTCGGTCTCTAAGATAAGTGTCGGCCCGCGCTAAACGGAGGGCAAACAGACTAAATCCAAAAGCGGAACTGCAGGCTTCGGCTGGTCCTTCTGGAACGACTAGCAGGTCCAGCACACCAACACTTGAAGACTTTGGGTAGCCTAACGCGCGCCCTAGTCCGTCATAGCGTTGGCTTTCCTTTCCCAGTATCATTTCCATTCTTCCCACCTGCAGAGCTAGTCTGATTATGACTAGTGCTCCTCGCTTGTAAGCCGAACACTGCAGCGGCGCCCTTCTGGCGTGCAAGGTGGGGAGGGGATGCGGCGCCCGCCAGCCAAAATAACCTTGTCTGAGTGGACTCAGTGGAGAGAGAGGGAAATCAGTCGACAAATTTGCCAGAGGTGAGACAGAGATTTGAGAAGATCCGGGTGCTTATGCCCAGAGAAAGGTAAACGAAGCCTTGGAGACGTGATTTACGTAGTCTGTCTCCCCTTCTGCAGGGTCATCTCATCTCATTCATCCTACCATCAGCCATCGTCATCACTTTGTCAGGGATATTCACCAGCTCTTCGCGTGCACATGTCTGTCTTCCTTCGCACGTCGCATTCTGGGCTCAGAGTCGCACAGTTTCAGCCTCGACGACTTGCGCTGGGACCTCCATCCAGCCCGCTTCCAAGCAGAGACCAACCCCCCGCCTCCCTGCCAGCGTCCCATCGTCTCGATCTGAATTATTGAGTCTTCCCAATCGGCCGGATGAGACAGCATTAAGCCGTCAGCTAGTCTAGAATGAAGAAGAGATTAGCTGTCCGACTTCCGACCGTCCGATCGTGTGTCGACCCGACCCCTTTCGGTCGCTCCGCTCCTATTCTGTTTTTCCTTGGTAATCTCCAATCCGGCAAATTTTTTTTGTCCTGTGGATTCGGGATGGCGGTCGTCTCCCGGATCTACAGTGGGGTAGGATAAGGAGAAAGGGGGGAAGAAGAAGGGGAGACTCGGAAGAGTAGATACGGCGAGTCAGTGGCTCGCTGGCTTCAAAGTGACTCTTAGCTAGCCTAATTTGCATGACAGACCGGCCGGCCGGCTGACCGACAGCTACGCTTGCATTAGTTTCTCAGATCGAACTGTAAATAACGACAGGGGACAAGGGCAGGTGGACTAAGGAGAGAGGGAGTCAAACGGACGCAGAGGGGTAGAACTAGAAAAAATAAAACAACAAAAAGCGGTCATGAAAACCCCTCCTAACTCCTCCTAACTGATTTAGTACATACAGTACAGCCAGCGATCTGAGCTACCTGGTAGTAACAGGAAATCACCACGACACAACTCTGGCATCTCTGATTCTGATTGGAGGCGAGGAGGGGGGTAGCTGAAGATTGAGGATGAAGGGAGATGGAGAACGACTTAGTCAGGTACCTACTTAGTTAGTACTTATCTTAACTTCCCTCTTGGCACTTACCAACCTTTGACGATTCCGGTAACTGGTCAAGGAGGCTGAAAATCATCCGACTCCCAAGTCCCCGTCGAACATACCATATCCCCCCCCGCCCAAATGCCCCATCATCCAACAATGGTTTAGTTGGTTTCATATCAATCCGGAGGAGGGCATTTACTCCCCTTAGCCTACAAGCAGAAAGCAGCAGTTGGTGCTAAACCATAGAAAATATCCCGGGCCACCGGTCCGGGTTCGACTAGCAATTAAGTAGGTACAGTATTTACTTTATTTTTACCTTCCAATCTGGTTCCCCCTTCTTTTCCCGGAAGAGGCTGAGACTTGGGTGCCAACAAAATTCTCTTTTAAAATAATTTGGCGGCCTTACAACATGAACCCGAGTATAGGGCCCAGCTTTCTAGTACGGAGTACTCATAGTCATCTTTACCTTCTGTTGTTGTTGTTGTTGTTGTTGTTGTTGTTGTTGTTGTTGTTGTTGTTGTTATCGGTTTCTTGTGATATTGATACCGTACCAGTTACAGAATATTTACCGAAGAGCAGCCAAAAACAAAATTCGACTAACAAGCAAGATCATACACAATTACCATAAACCCATTAAAGACCATTACAGAGAATGAGGCGCAGAGGATATCATCATCAGCAGCAGCAGCAGCATCAACCCAGGATGGAGGGACGACCCAGACTTGACTTTTTTCCACCTGCAGAGACCAACACCGATCATGGAGGCATAAGCGGCAGGGGGGGGGGCATGCAGTGTCACACACAAAAGCCTCATGCCACGTTTTTGGAGGGATCACATCTTGCAAGAATAGACGGGCTGTGGCATGCAAAGGGGGGAGGGGGTGGCCATGTGACGCTGATGCTTAATGATGCTGAATTACTATGATGAAGAAGTGATGCGTTGATGAACGCATGGCTAGCAGGCATCCCTGTCCTGTTTTCCCTAGGGGGCCCTGCTGTCAGCCGAACGGAAGTATAGATTACCTTAAACATCAGATGGGATGCTGATGATGAGTAGTACTAAGTTTATTTGGGTACAGTACTTTCCCGAGTGTTGCCCCCCCCTCCTTTCCCCGTACATGACAGTTGTTGCCAAGCTTGGGAGGAGGGGGGGCGCGGATGGGTCCCCATTCACATGATGAAAGTGGTAGATATGCATGAAATGAACTTCTCGCGAGGCAACAAATGGTCTGTTCTTGTTCAGACCCTTAGACCTTTTCGCCCAGGCAACCGATGGATACTTGGCGCGCTGGCGCGCCGCGGGTGGGATGGTATCTTCGCCAAGCTAACATACCTATTCATTCTGACGGGCCGACGGTGTGCAGATAAATTAATGATAAGGCGATGGGGCGGAGACGGAAGGGGGGGGGGGGGGGGGGGGCGCCCCCGCCCCCACCCCGCGCCCACCACCCCCGCCCCCCCCCGCCCGCCGGCGCCGCCCCCCCCCGCG
>WOUI01000299.1:0-42815 GCA_012184565.1 Aspergillus floridensis | reverse complement strand
GGGGTGAGCACCAGGGGGGGGCACACGCCGCGCGGGGGGAGGGGGGAGGGGAAAATGGGTGGGAGTGGGGGGGGGAGGGGGGGGGGGGGGGGGGGGGGAAGAGAAGAGTAGAGTGAGAATTTCGTAAGGATGACGAGGACAAAGAAAATGAAGAGGATTCCCGGAAAGAGAGAAACTGGAGGGAGAGGCGGGGGAGGGGGAGGGGATAGTAGTAGGCCGGAAGAGGGAATAGACTTGCGGAGAGAGAGGATGGAGAGGAGGAGTGGATGAGTTAATAGACAGATGAAGGAAGGATTTCTGGAGAGGGGAGAGAGAGGAGAAATGGAGCAGGTGGAGAGGGTAACAGCAGGATAATAAACGAAAGGACAGAAGGACGGAGGAAAGAGAATAATACGGGAATAATGATGAGACTATCCCATTTTCATGGCGGGGTCGATGAGGTCAGTCCGTCGCGGGGCGCCCAAGGAAAAAAAACCAACGACAGGGCCGGGTTCGCCGGTCATCGCCTTCGCCTATGCAGTTCCCGAGTCCCCTTCCCGATTCTTACGGTAACTATCCAGTAACTATCCAGTTAACTATCCAGTTCTGATTCAGTATTCATTATTCAACAGTCCCGGTAGCGAGTGCACTGTCAAGATTCCATGACGTACAGAAACCACGAGTGCTGGTGGGGGATTGGGTCGACCTTCACCGGTGAGGGCAAAAGAGGTTTAGTAGGGAAGGAAATGGAAGGGGCCCGATGGAGAACCTGAAGCCTTTCTGCCAAGTGAGTCTCACGATCGTGCGGTATTACTCAAGTATCCGGTCGGATCCTGGGTAATTTTCCCCTGATGATGAGACATGTGGCCTCCCACATCTCCAGATATGCCTCTGATCTGGGGCATATGGAGAGAAGAACTAAACTGTGTACGGATCAAGTAACACGCGACGAAGGATCGGTCCCCTTTCCCCTGCAGAGTACAAAAGCTGTCAAAGACAAGAACACCATCGATCATGTCAGCTGCATCTCGACGATCATCAGGACCCTGCCTACTGTAGACAGAGACGTAACCTTAAAAGAACAATGGGGGCGGGAGGAATTGATGGTTGGTAGCATCACCATGCGGGACGATGGGATACGAGCAGGATCAGGCGACTTCGAGTCCGTACCGGATGCGGTGTCAAGCACCAGGCCACGAGATCAGGCACTAACCAGGCACCAAGAGCCAAGGCACCGAGGCAGAAATATCCGATCTGACACCTCAGGCATTCATACATCAAGGCACCTAGACATTCAGGCAGATATGAGGAAAATCAAGGCACTAGTTAAGGCAGGAGTTAGTTAACTATCCGTCGTCACTGACTAATGGCACGTGACTGTGACCGGCGGAAGTCGGCTGGGAACGCAGAAGCATCAAGATGCAATCCCCTCCGCCGACAGTGGAATTGTCCCCGATCCGTGCATTCAGCGGCCACTCATTACCCTGCCTTCCTCCTGAACGTACCATCGGTCTTCGTGTGGCTGACGAACTCAACCCATTTCTCCTTTATAACGACCCCCTCCCTAAAACACCCTCAATCCATCACATCATGGGCGCCGGCAGCTCCAAGCCCGAGGCCTCGGCTGGCTCGACACACGTTTTCACGAGGTATGTACACATCACAGCTGAGGTAGCTCGCCTGCATCATGCTTGTGTGTCTCTCCAATCTACACCCATGCGCAAAGAAAACGAGATTGGCGCAATTGCGCGGCTCAATGGGTTGGAGAAACAAAGGTGACGATTTCGTCACGACCCTTCCAACCCGGGGGATCACATACCTCAACACCTACCATTCATGAGTTCCAATGGCACCTGAATCAGTCCGAAGCAAAGCAAACTTGAAAGCTAACAACAACTCTCAATCCAGCAACTCTCCCGTCCAATTCTCCTCCAACCTAGTTGAGTCCCTCCAGAACAACACCGAGGTACGTTACATTGAACAATCCAATCCACCCCCCCCCCCAATCCCCAAATCTCCTCCACAACCTTATCCACCCAACCATACTAACTCTTCTTAAAAAAAAACAAAAGACCGACTCCTCCCGCGCCAAAGCCCTCGAACTCCAGATTCAAGCGCGCGTCTCGGAAGAACTCGAACGCCTCCGCGCCCGCGAACAGCAGACCCTCGCGGAGATCGAGAAGCGCCTCGCCGAAGTCAAAGACACCGCCACCTCTTCCTCTTCATCAGCATCCTCCACATCCACCCCGAACATCGCTTACCCGCCGGGCTCCCTAAACCTAGATGCGCCCCGCATCCCCTTCGCCGGCCGCGAGGCCACCCCCGCCGCTGCCGCGGCCCCGGAGGCCCAGAAGCCCATCAACCTGGACGTGTCGCGGGACTCGGTGAACTCGGAGATTGAGGAGCTGCGCGCCCGGCTCGAGGGCCGGCGGCGGTTGGCGCAGCTGGACGGGGAGGTGGAGAAGGCCCGGGCGGAGGTGGTGGGTTGTCTGCGGTTGAACGACCGGCGGCCGCTGAACTGCTGGAAGGAGGTGGAGAGCTTTAAGCGCGAGGTTGCGAAGATGGAGGAGGCGTTTGTGGATCGGATTGTTGGTTAAAGTCGGGGATAAAATGGACAGACAGACAGAAAGACAGAGTCGATGTGCGGTTGCTTGGATTGAGAAAGAGAGGTGGGGAGGATCTTTGGGAACATGCGTCCACTGACTGTGTAAAGTGTGTTAGTTCTGTGTGAGTGTGTGTATGTGTTAGCTATGTTGTGTCTTTATGAATAGATTCGATTTTTGTGCTTTTTTTTTCCTCTGTCGATTTGTGTCAATGCTGCGTACAGATCTGTCAAGTTGTGGTTTTATCTTGGTTGCTTGCTACATAGACTCAAGCATTGTTCTCCGTTTACGAAAAGGTAGACTCGGCACAGTCTTCCTGACAACATACACAACTCAACATGAGCATCACTAAAAAACATGGCCAAGACTTTCAAAACAATCACCCAGAACCAGCCTTTCCTTCCCATAGGATCATTGATATTCAACACCCACCTCAAACCACACCTAATTGACATCCATAAATTCACTCTACAGAGCTACGGGGTATCATGAAAAACCGAAACCCATCTACATACAACATACAACCATGAAGAGCATTACCTCCAACTCAAATCCCATCCACAGCTAAACAAGCTCCCAATATCCCAGTCGCCCAACCAATTCACCCGCAGACCGAACTATGCACATGTTCTTCTTTGCCTTCGCTTTGTCCTCGCTGGTGGGACCAGTAGTAGCCTTCCGGACCTTGATGATCTGAATCGACCCGATGCCCGTTCCCTTGCCCTCCGCCAGGTTGTAGTTGCCCGTCGTGACGAATCCAATCAGATCATCCTCGGAGGGAAGCCGGAGGTGTGTCTGACGGTCATCGACCGTGTCGGCGCAGGGGGCTATGAGTGATGCAGCGAGACGCTGTTGGGCATCTTCTTTACTTGGAGGCTTGTCGGTGGCGGTGGTGCTGGCGCGGGATTGTTTGCTTTGGTCGGTCTCCTTCGAAGCGAGGGAGACCCAGCGCTGTCTGAGGTCTGGGTCATTGGTGGGGAGACGGTAGATGCGGGCTCGAGGAGTCGGGGTGCCACGGCTGACGAGGGAGATGCGAACTGTGGCAAGGGTGGCGTTGTTAACACTGACTGATCGATCACTGAGTGCGCGGGATGCTTGTAATGACGAGAGTTGATGGATGTTCAGCGGTGGAAGGCTTGAAGTAGCATCATCAGCAGCAGCAGCAGCAGCATCCTTCCTAGTGATATCTGCCTCTTTGTCCGTCTTCTGCGCATCCTCGGCAGCCTTTGCTGGGCCCTGAACGAGTCTTTCCCAATCGCATGCCCAACCTTGGCCGATTTCGCCTTTCTGACCATTGCGCAGATCCAGAGAGTCGAATTCGACCCGACGCCCCTTGGGCCGTCGCTCCCATGCCTTTCTCGCCTCCTCTCGCTCGCGCAGACCCCATTCCCACCCGGCACGGGTTCCGGGGTAGTCGCCAGGAAACCAGGGTTCACCGGATTCGAACGCCAGCTGTTGCTGCTCTTTGAGACCTCCGAATCGAGGGATGCCTCCGCTGGACAGAGGGTAGTACATCAGGCTGTACCAGACGGGGAGAACGCATTTCCAAGGGAGCAGGATCGTCCAGCTACCCGGGGCGTTGTTATCCTTCGATTGCGCAGGCGATCGGCACGCAAGGACGATGACAGGGATCTGCGGATCCGTCTCCTTTGCTGGGGGGATTTCTCCCGGCCCAGCTGCTGAGCGTCGCCGATTGATGGCCTTCTGGCTCGGCATCTGACGCGCAGCGGCCAGACGCGCACGGCGATCAAAAAGAGCCGGTGCAGTCTGGGTACGATCCGGATGCCAGTCAGAGAGTAGAACCGCCAAATCTTGCATGTTACTCTCGGATGTTGGGGGTTTCAACGTCTTTGGAGGGTGGCTCAATCGGGGATCGGAGACAGAGAAGGCGAGCAGCGCCTCTCTCGGTAACGAGGCAGCGTTGGACACCCCCAACAAGGAGCGCCAAGTAGCCTCCGGGCTATTCTGTGCGAAAGGCTTTCCATCCGCGACGACCGGCTTCAGGGAAGCGATCAACGCCTCCATTGACCCGGGGCCAGTGATTTCAATACTACCAATCTCGAATCGGAGATCCTCGACCATGACGGGCGGGTTCTGCTGTTTCGAGATTACCAGCACCTCATTCCACAGCTGCAGGAAAGCCGACGGGTGAACACGGATCCAAAGCTTCTTGCGTTGCTGCTGCTGCTGCTTCTTTTGTTTCCCAGCAGCAGCATCAACATCCAACATCTCCACATCCCGATCATCACCCCCCGCAGCCCCAGCAGCACACCACACCAACATAACCTCCGCAATCGGCCTCCTGCTCTCCCCCTCACCCGGCGCAGCAGCCTCAAACACCCAAGCCCGTAACCCTCTCTTCCCCTCCCTCCACTTCCTCCCCTTCACCCCCCAAGCATCCTGCCCCGCATCACCATCCACCCCCAGGCCCCTCAAAACAGCCTCCACCGCCGCCCCCGACCCCTCCAACTGCAAGGTAGCCATATAACTCAAATCCCACGCCACACAGCCCCTCGTACCCCTCGCCCGATGTGTAGGCCGATAACTCTTCTCCGTCGGCGATAACGGCACGGCAAACCGCCACAGCGGATCCAGCGAAGTGGTCATCTTCGCCCGCTTCGCATGGAACATATGGGTCGGCAACCAGGTCTTGCAGCGCTGCCGTTTCCGGAACCGGGCCTCCGGCGGCGCGGGGCGCGAGAGTCGATTCTTCTTGATCTTGGGCACGCGCGGCGCGATCTCGAACGCATGAGTTGCTGCAACCCCGGCGTTCGCCGCCTCCTCCAGTTGTTGTTTGAGTTCGGCCGCCCGCTGCGCCCGCCGCTGCACTCGTTTCGCCTTCGTCCGCCGGCTTAACCCCTGCAAGCGTCGCGCCGTCTCGAGGCGGATGCGCATCTGTTCGGTGGGTTTGCGGGTGCGCGAGTTGACGGTTGGGGTGTTGTCTTCTAGCATCTGTGCGTATACCAGAGTTCAACGGGTCAGCAAAGGAGAAAACAGTTTACACCCTCCCCAAGAACAAAAGACGTACCTCTCTCCTCGCCCTCGCCCTCAACCGCCTCGGCACGCGCTTAACATTATGGCTCGCCGTCCGCCGCCGCAACGCCCGCGGCACCTTTTGGAACGCCCGACTCGTCAACGCCGCCCGCGACCGCTGCATCCCGGCCTCCAGCGACCGGATCTCGAACTCCCGGGCCTCGACGTACGCCGCGACGTCCAGCTCGCCGGTGACGGACAGGGCCGCGTCCGAGGTCTGCACGGCCAGGGTCCGGGCGTCGAAGGTTTTGGCGCGCTTGCGGGCGGCCGCCGCCGAGAAGCCGTTGTTGTTTTTGCTATTGTTGTTGTTGTTGCCATTGCGGCTGGTGGTGGTGGTGGTGCTGTTGTTGTTTCTGCTCCCCGCCGCCGCCGCCGCCGCCGTGCGCTTCGAAGGCGGATTGAGGGCCATCCGTATGATTTTGAGAAGAGTCTTGGAAGGATAAAGAAAATGAAAAATGGCTGGGCCGGAAGTGAATTAAAGAAACAAGGTGCAAAGTATGTTTGTATAAGCTTTTGTTTTCACCCTCTCCGCTTCTCTAATCCCTGCCTGATTGTAACTTCTGTCAATGATAAAATGATGGAATGGGAACAAATGCATGGCCGGCACATGGGAAGGTTCAGGTTTAGCGCAAGTCACGCTCCCGCCGCGCCGGCCAAAACAGCCACACACAAAAAAAGGCACCCACCAATGATACCCACTGGAGGGGCTCAGTCTTCAAACAACTTAATCTAAACGCTTGCGGGCTTCGGGCTTAAATACATGTAGATCCTTGCAAGCTAATGGTTGGCTTGATCTCGTCTCTACAGGTGTTTTACAGCTTCTGTGTATACCGGTCCGCTTGTTACGCCTTCTACGTCAAGGACTCCAAAAGACTCAAGACACTTTGACATCATTCACTAAAGTTACAATGGATCAGGTTTTGATTTCATAGCATCGTAATGCGTTGAATTTCTTCAACTATCTAGTGGGAAGTCTAGCTCTTTCTAACATGACTTTTTGTTTTGCCTTTATTCCAGGTCATTATCCCACAAAGCTAAAGGTCAACGCCATCTATCAAGACATGCAACCTCTATGGTATCGGATATTGATGCATTTACAGGTTCTTGAGGATGGTCTCGGCGCTCGAGAACTGTGATGGATGTTAGTGGTCGATCAAAAATCTCAACGAAACAAGTGGCTCAACATACCTCGAGGTGGTTCTTAGCGGGCTCGCGCTTGGCGTAGGTGACCTTGCCGTGGTCGATGATGATGGCGTAGCGGCCAGTGCGGCCCTCCTCATCAGCCCAGCCGATGCTCTTGGAGAAACGGGCCTCGGGGTCGGAAAGGAAGAGCTGTGATCTGTCAGTTAGGGCTCAATGGGGCGGTGGAAGAGGACGAAGAACATACGAAGTCATCACCAGTGACGTTGTTGGCCTTACCCCAGGCGCTCATGACGTAGGCATCGTTGTAGGCAAGGACGGCAACAACGTCGACACCCTTGGCCTTGAGCTCGGGGAGCTTCTCGGCGTACTCGGGGACGTGGCGAGCAGAGCAGACAGGGGTGAAAGCACCGGGGAGGGCGAAGAGGACGACCTTCTTGTCGGCCCACTCCTTGGAGGCGTTGTAGTTAATGGGGATACCGCAGGCCTGGATCTCCTTGTTCTCCTCAGCCCAGGGGATGTAGCTATCAAGCAGAGGCGAGTCAGTGGAATTGTTGCGAGGTCGATAGCGATGCGGTGGCAAGGAGGTATTGCCAGAGATAAGTCGTGCATGCAGGAATAGACAAGAGATAGTGAGAGGATGAACTTACGAGAAGACGACGTCAGAGGGGAAGCTGTCACCGGGGTTGAGGCCAGACATTGTGATGGATTGGTTGTGTGTGGAAAAGGTGAGTTGAAGAAGAGAGAAGTGAGAGAGTTGTTGTGAATTGGAAGAAGTGGGTTGGAGGTTGGTTTAAATACGTAAGAGAAAGAGGGAGAAGAGAGGACGGATGGAGGGAGGAACCCGTGGCGGGTTAAATATATGCTGATGGGATGGATGGATGGTTCCTGCCGGAAGGCGTGCCTGTTGGCAGGTCAGCGAATTAACGCGACGATACGGCAGCGACGGCCCGTCTAAGGCGCCATAAGGTGATCCGAAGCAGAAAGATACCGAATCAATTGGATTCTTACAGTGAATTTTGGAGGGGGGTTGTATTATCAAGAAAGACCGCCCGAGACTGAGCCTTGGGAGAGCCCCGCCAATTGCCCCTCCTCTCCACCGCCGATATCTCTGCTATCTAGACCGTCCTCGGTGACAAATCCACCTCCGTCCTCTCCTTCATCGTCATTGTCTAGATCGGGATGCTGATTGATAACACTCAATTTTGTACTCACTTCTCAGGGGCTCTAATATACTTTATGACTTAGCTGATAAGCTGACACTGTGCTCAACTGTTCTTTGAGCCATACTGTGAGTATTTCGGAGTCTCGACCGGGTTACAGGCCGAGATCGATAGTAAGTCTGAAAGACGGTGCAGGCGGAACCTATTCCTCCACTCGGATCATCATCATCATGATACCTCAGACTGACATTCAAATACAGTTACAGAAGTATCTAAACCATGAGTTCCATTATGATACTATCCAGTGCCGAAACAATAATCAATCGCGTCCAACAGCTCCTCGTCGAACAACTACACATAGCCTGAGGAACCAACCGATTGCCACGGTAGTCTCACCCAGTAGAACATCTCCGCCTCACTTCCCAAATACTAATCACAAAGTCCGGCTCCCGGACTGACAGATACCAACCACCCTACCTAGTATCGCTCTCATCAGCAACCTAAGGTACCTATACAGAGTCACAGACCCCGGCCCTGCAGGAGGCCGTTGAGACGATCCCACTACTCCTGAGGGAGCGCGCTCATTGGCCGACGGCCAATATGGCGAGGACTGTGGATCTCCGAGGCGAATCTCAACCCAATCACACTTCCCCCACGGCGTTTGTTGCTGGCAGGGATAGAATCTTCTACGGCTTGTCGGCTTTCTCACCGCCAAAGACCCGCCAACTACGTAACCAGCCCCGAGAACCTTTGGGCTTTCGTTCCCCCGCCACTATGCCGGATCAAAACACCCCTGGTTCCGAGGCAACAAGGCTTGGCTTACCCATCGCAAGGGCTGTACCACGAAAGGGAAAAAAAAGAAGTTGGTTCCGTGGGTACACATGCAATTTGGTTTCATACTCGCCACAGAAGTCAATTGAAGTTCTTTGGCTGTAGGAGGGTTGATTCTGCGGGTCAAACAGGTACGAATCTGATAAGACGTTTCGCTGCGTAGTAGTGGTGGCTATGAATACGCGATGTTCTGGTGTCATCTGGACCCTTTGATTACAGTCAAGATTCCTACGCAACGACTGATTGCTTATGTAGAACTCAGTGATTGATGCTCAGTCATGCACAATACGCTGGGTCTCGGTCTTCACATGCAACCGACTGCTTATTTAAGGCAGGTCGAAGTCCGGGGCAACCGTCTCCACTATGCTTATACAGCATCTGGATTCTAGAAGGCGATAATTATCGCCACCGATTTAATCATCCACTGATCTATACATGCTTACACTCAGTGCCCAGGTTTATCAAGAAATCGTGTCTAGATGCAGGAACCCGCAACCAGATGAACTGATGGCCCCGCATTCGTCTTGAAGGTTGAGACAAACTACTATTCTTGTGAGGCTGTCACTACAAGCGTCGACAGCTGTGCTTCCCAGGCAGAGCCAGTTGTATTGACAGTGGTATATATGAGCGAATGTACAAGGTCAAAGCAGTTTGGCCATAGCAGTCATGTTGTCAGACAACTCCATCGCTCAAATTTGAGCAACCATCCTAGAGTTCCGACGCCAGACCTAGAAGCTCAGCGGTGAAGCCTTGGTGAAAGATCTCTCCTCCTGCGCCAGCGAGTGCAAAGCAGACAGTAGAGTCAGATCGGCGGCCGAAAAACCGCTGCTTTGCTGCACACCAGGAACATGAAAAGGCCTTTCTTCCACCTCACAGACCTTACCATGACTGGGGAGCTCGCCAGTCTGGAAGTATTCTCGGATCACCTTGGCTGAGCACAACGACGGGCCGCTCAAGGTACAATGCTGCAGAACGAGACGTTGAGTATCAGTATGTTTGCCGCCACTGTAGGTAAAAATTATGACAACCAAGAAGTGTAGGGCACTTACCCCAACTGAGTTCTGCTGTAGTACAACCGACCCGGGGAACTGCTTCGACATTGTGAATGCACTGCAGGGATTTTGTTAGCTATATGTCACAACAGACACAGAGAGAGTTAAAAAAAGCGGACTGACTTTCGGAGAGGCGTGACTGGGTCGTAAGTGTTTCCCGCAAACAACAGCGGATGAGATGTGTTCCCAGCGATTGGGCCTTTAGTAGAATAAGCCAGGGTTGATAGAACAATCCGAGTGTCAAAGAATGCGCCTACCCTCAAATTGCCATGCAGGCCTTGCCTTCCACTCGATGCAGCCGAAGCGGATCTCAGCCCAGATGTCCCCTACAGTCTCACTCTGGTTACGCAGCGTATGCCAGTAGTTCCTGAACGTCTCTTTATCTATTCCACGGATATCCTGCCCATCGGAGCATAGGATGCTCATCTGCGCCTCGTCGGTATTTTCACCCGAGACCATACACGGCTTGGAACCATTAGGATCACACGGGGGCGTCCGACGCCAGTCCTGGCGTTCCCGCTGCTTGTACTCGGCGAACGCGGAGCCATTCCTGTGAGTGAGGTCCGTCAAAAATCGCGCCACCCGCTCGAACGACTCCATCGGCGTGTAAACCGCCTGCATGACCAACATCTTCACATCGCTGTAGGTGATGATGTCCGGGCCGCGGTCCCCGGACGCCGGAACCGCGACCGGGTTCGCCCTGAGGGTCGTCAGGAGATGCTCGTAGCGATCGATCGTCGCTTGCAGGCCCCCCTGCCCCGTAGCGAACGAGCACACCTCCGGCCCGACGGAATCGCAGAGCTCGAAGAAGGACAGCCACGCCGCGTCCGCGTCCTGCAGGTTCGTGAGCCAGCCGCCCGCGTAGTAGTCGTGGACGTCGCACACGCCATCGATCACCGCCCGGTGGATGCGATGGGGCTGCATCGCGGCGAATGTGGATCCCAGGACCGTTCCGTACGAGAACCCCCAGTACTGCAGCTTCTCCTGGCCTGGTCCCCAGCGATTACGCCGGAGGATCGCTTTTGCGTCTGCCTCCTCGATGCTGCCGACGGACCCCTCCAGCGAGCCCCTCTCGCGCAAGCTTCCAAGAATCCTCTTCGTTTCATGTTCCCGCCACTCGCCATGACGCTCAATGAGCTCAACCATATCCGCGACCACCGTCGGGGTGTTCATGAACCGCCCGATCCATTCGCTGCTTTCCTCGTCTCCCGGGTGAGTGCAGGTAAGCCCCATCGCCCCATGCCGCGCCCACCGCGCATCAAAGACCCCCTCCTCGCTCCCCAGGATCCCCTCCGCATCCAATTGCAACTTCCACGCCCGTCGCGCGGCCGAGTCACGGAAACACGAGAACGCGGGGGTCGTATTATTGACCCCGCGGGGATCAAAGCTGACCACATCGAAAAACTTTTCTCCGGTTTTTCCTTGCGAATCCGGTGCTGCCGGCTGCGCCGCCGAGTCCACCACGGTCTGGATGTGCTGCCCCCGCTTGAGGAGCATACTCACGCCCGAACCGCCTGGGCCCCCGGGGTTCAAGAGAATCGGCCCGCCGTATCGCGGATCGGTGACGGGGACCTTGGCGGGGCGCTTGATCACGGCCAGTGCGATCTTTGCGCCATGAGTGTCTGTGCGGTTCCAGTCCATGGGGAGCTCGAGCCGGGCGCATTCGTGGCCGTCGAAGCAGGGGTGGTAGATGAGGTGCTTGGTGGGTGTGATCTGGATTGTTTTTTCTTAGTTTCGGATTGCAAGGATTCAGATCAGACTCAATATATCTACTTGGTCCCAGCTAAAAGGTCTGCCTTTATCGGCATGTGGAGAGCCATGATGGGGCTTCGCGCACTGCGGTCGGAGAAGGTGCAGGTGGGATTGGGACAGAGCCACGGCTCCGACTAGTAGTAGGACGATGGCATGGATGGCTCGTTTTGCGGCTCGTGACGAGCTGGATGGCGATGATGGGATTGGTGACTGGGATCCAGGAAGGTAGTCAATTGGTTTCCACGAGGGAGGCATCATCATGTGATAGAAAGGGTTGCCAGCCGGCGTTCTCGAGTAGAAATATCAGCGCACTCAGGCGTTAGAACAGGATAGATCTTCGTGTGTCATGGGCTGACATTGTGCTGCTAGCACCGAGTAATATATATGCCAAGGGCAAGTCGTGTCCGGTTGTATGCGCTAGTCTGTAGCTGCGTCGCATCCATGCAGGCAGCAGTCCACGCGGTATCGACGGCCCCGTATCTGCCATATTCACAATTGAGTGACTCTTGGGAATTAAGTGCTCATTTGACCTCTATGATACCAAGTAACTAAGTCTCTATCGGTTTGAACGCGACCGAAACCCATTTCTTGGAATTTGCGGGATTCACTGTTGCCACCGAATTGAGGTTGGATGCATGCTTGAGCATAGTGTACAAAAGCATCATGATGGTATATATTTGGCTTGCAGATAAGGCGGGCGGCGAGCAACCACCTTTCCTACAACGTAGTAATCACCACTTTACTATCTCACCTCACTTTGCAGAGCTAATCAGAACCCCACCGTCCTATCATCCATCCCTAAGCCTAGCTATCCCAAATCGAATTAGCGAGTGAACCAATTTACTAGGTACGTAGTAACTCGGACTAATTTCTGACATTTAGCCTCAACAAAACAAGCCTGCCTACATGCGTAGCACGATCACATGACCATAAGCATCACATCACCACAAGTCAACCACAACAATAAACGTAATCTCCGAACTAGAAGCCAGTGCTCCTGCTCATCAACCACGCATGTCTCATCCCAGGCGCATCTCAGCCAAAATAAGCTCATCAAACCAACAAAAAACAATGGCCGACATCAAGCCACCCTTCACCGAGGAATCAGCTCGCAAAAAGGTCAAAGCGGCCCAGAACCTGTGGAATTCCCAGTACGTTTGGTCTCCTAGCTGTTGTCGTTAGGGCTCGAAGGTGCTGTTTGTTTTTGTTTCACCTGTGGTTTCTTGCATACTACTACTCTCTGTTGCAATACTTATGTCTTTTTGTCGTGTCTTACTCGATATCGCTCACGCCCACGCAGGCATGAAGGAGTCACATCATCATGCATACAATATACATTTGCTTTCCCCCTCTCACCCCCCCCCTTGCTTGCGAGCATCGAGGGAGACTCCCCCCCCCCCTTTTCCTCTCTCTGCAACCCGCCCTCGTGCCGCCCCTTTCTTATCTTCTGCATTTGCATCACAGGATTTCCCATCTCTCTAAACCTGCACCTCGAGGGCAGCATCATCTTGCAACAAGAAACCCAAGATGTTTATGCTCAAGACGAAAAGTTGGCACCTAAACCTCACCTAGGATCATGCCCTCAGCGTGAATGCTATTTGTTTTTTCCTGTACAGGACTTACATAAACCGCCCCAGAGACCCCGTCCGAGTCGCGCAGGCCTACACCCCGACCTGTATCTGGCGCAACCGCACCTCATTCTTTACCGGAACCGAGGGCATCGTCGAGTTCCTGGCCGCGAAGTGGAAGCGCGAGCGGAGCTATCGTCTACGAAAGGAGCTGTTCGCATTCACGGACGACCGGATCGCCGTGCAGTTCTGGTACGAGTTCCAGGACGCGGACGATGGGCTGCGCTGGAAGCGCTGCTACGGGCTGGAGGACTGGACCTTCGACCGCGAGACGGGGAAGATGCGTAAGCGGATGATGAGTGGGAATGATGTCTTGGTTGGACCCGATGGGAATGGGGAGGGGAGGTGGTTTGTGGATGGGGTGGATGTTGACGAGGCGGAGATTGGGGAGGAGCATTGGTAGTGATGAGATTAGGTTGATGTCCTTATGTGTTTATGAGACGACATCTATACTGAGTAATCCGATATCATCGCGGCCGACGAGCACGGATTTTGCATGCGAGGTCGTTTCCAAGTTCTTCTCGGAGCTGTCAATCAAAAACCCCCAGCAGATTTGGCGGTGCATGTTCAGTCTATGCATGTAGTAGAACTCCGATTGGATGGGTGATAGGGCGCCTATGCAAAGGCGCATTACCCCTCATCTGGACGTAAATTCAACAAAGCATAAATTTCCGTATTTTGGATTTATTGCTGGTATGTATCCCAGCGATGGAAGTGGTTGTTGGTGTGTGTTGTTGTTAATCTCCAATCATGAGTTGCCGCCCCTGGTTTTAGGGAACGAAGGGGAGGCACTGGAATGTGCTAGCAACTCCCAAATGAACACTCAGACTTTCCGTTCCCTCCTCTTCCTCTGAAGTGAGCTAGCTCACTGGAAGTTCTGGAGGGATGGCCAAATACTCAGTAGCGTGCGAATGGTGGGTGACCCTCAGCTATCATGTATGGTGAGGCTTTCCACCGATGAAGGTTCGACGAGACAACTCGTTATGCGCGAATGGCTCGTATCATAGGGTGAAAAGTAGATAGACCAGCAATCAAGCCAGTCCGCCAAGCTCAGCAGGTCACTGTGTTGTCCAATGCTGCCTCGAGTGATGTCTTCAGTTCAAGCCTCGAGAATTGGCCAGAGGCTGCATTCCACCCAGTTCTGCGTCAATACCAACCAAACAAAAACCGCTTATTGGCCATTCCACGGAGTTGGCCTCTGCATGGTATGCTCCAGAGCAAGCCCTGGGTGAATAGACTTGTGTTTGTTTGGCTTTTCGGGGTTTCGAGTAATGTGCCCGTGGGGCATGCGCCTCTGCGCAAAAATTGGCTGGCACACACATTGCAATGTATACTGTCAAGTGCCTGCCCTGTCCGTCCCCTCCCATCATCGATGGTAGCAACAGTCGTCACACTGCCAACCCACTTACCTACCGTTATCGCCGCCTGCATCATAGTCCGAAAGTCGCGTCGTGGTCGTCATCCCACATGTGCTACACGAGGTTTCGCTAGAGGAGAATCGACCGGGAAATTTACCAACCAAACACTATTAGGCACGCGACACTCACCCACTTCGACCCGCTTGAGTCACTCACAGATTAGACACAGACGCCGACGTGACCAGTCGTCCGAGACCCCATCTTGCTGTTTCGAATACGTGACCTAAACACCTCGCGTCAGTCCGTGTCTCACTATCCTCCAACTTCACACGCGCAAGTCAGGAGATCTACCTTCCCCTGATCGACCAGATTGACGTCTCGGAGAATTAAACGCAGGATCATATTGAAATGTCAATCTTGAGGCAGGTCATCTCGCAGTGCTAAATCGGGTACACGGGGGGAGATGGACGAGAATAATCAAGTCTACCTGAGTCCTCAGATGGTGCGGACCCCATTGATGGATGCCACAACAAGAGCCAACAAATACCCAAGCCTCAAAGAAGAGAAGGAGGAACAAATGAAGCAAGGACGATACTACCAAGCTACCTCGCCAATGCCGATGTCGATTGTGACCAGTCCATTATCAACCAAACCCGATGCGGAGATGAATTACGCGACCCCCGTGGCCGAGTCTCGGGCTGCAACAAACCGACACTCAACTATCTCGGCCACATCGACCGCCTCCAACAGGGGAAAGCGGAAGACGCATGTTGGACCATGGCATCTGGGAAAGGATCTTGGGAGTGGCGCAAGTGGTCGGGTGAGATTTGCGAAGCATGCAATCACTGGTCAGACGGCAGCGATCAAGATCGTGTCGAAGAAGTCGGCGGCAATGACGCAGAGCGAGAGCATTGCTGGAATGGACCGGAAAGCAGGTCACTTTGGAGGAACCGGCATGCGACATATTCCATCCGGACTTGAAAGAGAAGTGGTTATCATGAAGCTCATCGAGCATCCGAACGTGATCAGTCTATATGATGTCTGGGAGAACCGTGGCGAATTGTAGGTACAGCAAGTCTGCTTGTCTGCCTGATTGCTAACTTTCCTTCACCAGGTATCTCGTTCTCGAGTACGTCGAAGGAGGAGAGTTGTTCAAGTACGTGCAGGATCATGGTCCATTGCCGGAAGAAGAGGCAGTGCGATTATTTCGGCAGATCATCGCAGGCCTCGGTTACTGCCATCGGTTCAACATCTGTCATCGCGACCTAAAGCCCGAGAACATCCTGCTGGACAGCTGGCATAATGTTAAACTAGCTGACTTCGGAATGGCCGCTCTTCAGCCCATGAATCAATGGCTGAATACATCCTGTGGTAGTCCACACTATGCTGCCCCAGAAATCATTTATGGCCGGAGGTATCGTGGGGACATGGCAGACATCTGGAGCTGCGGTATCATCTTGTATGCGCTCTTAACAGGCTTTCTGCCCTTTGATGGAGGCGATCTGACCAGTACCTTGCGCCTGGTCAAAAGAGCGGAGTTTGAAATACCTCCCGAGGTGAGTCTCGAGGCCACTGACCTCATCAGGAGGATCTTGCGGAAGAGACCTGAAGAACGGATTAATATGCAAGGCATATGGGCGCATCCTCTTCTGAAGAAATATGAGAAGCTTCACCAGGCGATGGCGAACCATTACGTGGGACCCGCTCCGCCCTTGTCGTTCGATGAGTGTGGTGAACCTATCGCTCATAGACAAGACGTTGACCCTGATTTGTTAAGGAATCTTCAAACATTATGGCATGATGTTCATCAAGAGGTTCTGATTGAGAGAATTTTATGTCCTGAGTAGGTCAATCTTTGGTATCATTACTTATCAGTGACTCCCAGACTGACTTCTTATGTCGTCCAGACCCACCCATGAGCGAATGTTTTACAATGCATTGGTCAAGTTCAGGAACGAGCAGCTGGAAAACTACCAAGGCCAAGCCCTGGAGTATTCTGCCAGCGACTATCATCATATATCGCGAGTGGAAGAGCGCAGTGCCTACAAGCGAAACAGTCATGCAAAGTACCACTCCAGGAAACAATCCCAGGCGTCGGTCAAAGAGACAGGCATACGAACCAGAAGAAGGATCAGAGAGCCGATGTCTTGTGCCACAGTGGAAAGCTATGATCCGTTCCGATCTCCGAAGCATAACATACCGCTGAAGGAAGCCGAGTTTGCGCAAATCACGATCTACCGGAACGGAATTGACGAAGTCGAGACATTGGAGAAACCTCCCGTTCCTCCAGTGCCAGAAACGGTAACCCAGGAGTCATCATGCCAGGAAATTGACTGCCCGCCAAGCTCCCCGTTTATAGTGAGCCACAAAAAGAAATTGAAAGTCGCTTCGATGAAGTCATTCCAGTCCAGAGCCTCACAAGCGTCTCGACGAGCTCTATATGGCACACCCACGCCGCGATCGGCGAGTTACAAGCGTAATGTGTGTTTTCGCCATGCTCAAAGTCGCTCCCAGGGATCGGTTTCGGTCAGGACGAAGACCGCGCGGGTAAGGACCCGTGAAATCAAAGCAAATCCCAGTGACGGGAGTTTGGTATCTGAGTTCGAAGACGATCCATTTACAGATACTAATGGCAGTCCGACGCTTCCGGCTCAGCCAACCGTCGTTCGAAGTGCGGGTGTGACGATCAAGAATTGCCCTCAAATGAAGAAGCTGCGAACCACTGACTTCACTTGGAAGGAGGATGCGCGGAAGGTGTCCCACGAGCTGGGCCAAATCTGTGAGGAAGCTTTCAACGGAAGTTCACTATCCACTGCGTGCACGAATACTAGCACTTGCATTGGATCAGAAACTCCTGCAACGTCAGTGTCCATGACCAGTCCTGAAGCTTCGGAACAAACAATAAAGTCGAAGACGTCCACCAGTCGACCAAAGCCACTCCCTCCCGTCTCATCACCAAAGCCCTATACGGTTGCAGAGTTAGCTGAAACTCGACGTAGGTTGATCGAGCACTCAACTAAGGGTGGAAATGAGGATATCCCTGGCTACTTGGTCGCCGTGATAGGCCACCTCGACAGATTGATTGAACAGGACGAGCTTCGACAACGTGACAGACCTGAATCAGCACGTCCCGTTTCTGCATCCTCCGCTGACCCCTTCGTCCGGCACTCAAACCCAACTGGGCACCACAGCAAACGCAGCAGCGTCATCGTCCCCTTCGACAACCAAAAAACGGCAGCTCCCCGGCCAAAAAATGTCGACTACGCGGCTAGCCGTACAAGCCGGGAGGGCAAGCGGACAATACGCATGGTGCCTCACAGCTCCGTCCAGTCAATTGAACCGTCCAAGCACCTGCCGGTTCAAAAAAGCCAAGCCGTGCTTCCACAGGAAACACGGCAGTCGCTCGATGGCTATAAAATGGCCCCTGACAACGATCAGGAGTCCCTACCTACTAGACGATTTGCGTCCGTGAATTCTCGTCACAGTCGCATTCCCTGCGAGCTGGATCCTATCGCGGAGAACCCTGGATCGCCTAGGCGCAGCGCCACTCGAACATCAGACAACAGAAAATGGTCCTGGCTCCCCAACAAGTACAACACCTCTAGTATGGAAAAGGGGTCCAGACACTCGGCACATATCCGCCCAATACAACCCAGCTCAGAGACCGTGATTCGACATGAGGTCCATCCGCCAACGGATCTGTTCGCAACATATGGGGAGTCCCACGCGAACGAGAAACAGTCACCTTCCAAAGCTAAGACCGGATTCTTCCGGCGTCTGATTAACCGGCGAACAAGCAAAAGTGGGCAGAGCCGTGAATCAGGTGAGTTTCCTTGCCCTCAGCGCTTGATAGTTCTTGCTCACAATACTTAACAGTCGTAGAACCTGAAAGCGCAGAAACAGACCAGCTGCTGGAACAGCCCCAGCAGCCTGAGCACCCGCTTGACACCAGTGACAGCAACAGCAAGTCCCTCCCAGACCGGCCATCCAACCCAGGCAGAAGCCAGAACTGGTTCGCCCGAGTCTTCCACTTCAAGCCCGCGACTCGAGTCGTGGCTCTCAACACCTCAACCACGAAAGCCCGAAAGGACGTTCACAGAATCCTCCGGGATTGGAAAAAATACGGCATGCAGGATGTTCACCTCGACCGTGATAGACGAATCATCTACGCTACCGTCGGTGAAGCGAATTGTAGGTTAATTCCTAACCACGTCTTGATCTGGAAGCACTTGGACTAATGTTGCGACACACATGCAGTCCTCCGCCTCCGACCTGTTCAATTTTCCGCTGAATTCTGCACCTACCTCGAACGCGGCCGACAAGAGAACCTCAGTCTTGTCCGCTTTAGACAAGAGAGAGGAGCAGCATCTTCCTTTAACAAGGTTGTTGACGCACTCTCCATGGTCATGGAGCAACGCAACATGCTCGTGGAAGATCCGGCCCGAGCGAAGGAGATGATTCGGATTCTGGACGCCTTCCCAGATTCTTAATCGCCGAACAAAACTGTCTTGTTTCCTTCAGCTCTTTTCCAAAATACGCTTCATACCAGATTTCACTCTATAGCAACCCTTTAAGCCCTCACTTCTATCTGCTTCAAGCAGCAATTTCAGTTCCCACATAACCAAGGAGTCATTTTGTCTCGTTAGCCCGCAAATCGGCGCCATGCCTCCTATCAAGGCCACAGTTTCCGGCTTACCGACCAGGATCAGGAGTTCAGGTTTTCCCTTCGGCCCTTCGTTACTTCCTGGAATACTCCCATGTCAACACCTTGACTGAGCGAATCTGTCTCGATTCCATTTGTATCTCTTCCCTTTTATTTCAACTTCCACTGCATCTACCTTTTTCCTGTGATGTCACCACGGTGATTTCTGATATTGATACTGATACTGATACTACCCCAATTGCAAGTGTACCGTAACTCATACTTTCTTCATATCTCCCCTTTTTCTTTTTCGAACCTAAATCTAGCGTGCTCAGCTTTCCCTTGTCGAGTAATTTAAACCCTCCATGATTTCAGCATGTAATTTCTCAAATACCTGGTTACTTTAGGTCTCAATTGAAATTCTTCTTTTCCAAGGATTCCCTCGCCCATTCCTATTGGGAGATTTTAAAAAATGCGCCAAAGACATCCTCGACACATGCACCCTCCCCTGAAAAGCACACCAAGAGTATCGTCACCTCGATAGGGAAGCAGAGCCGACCCCAGAGAAAAGCAAGACAGAGATCAGTCTATGCCACTTATTGCACCATCACGATCGCTATCCCTATCCCTATCACTATGCACCATGCCCCTAACCCAAACCACCAATCCATTCCCATCAACTGCAGGCCCAACGCCGATCGATCCCCTACCACATTCTACAGAGCCCCTCCCTAACTACTAGATATAACTCACCCCCCGGGGAAAGAAAAGAAGTCCCCTTCCCCATGCGACACCAAGTCGTAGTGGAACGAAGCTGAAACGAAGACGGAAAGGGTACGATACACCCACCCCAGTAGGCGCCTGAGGCAGGCAGGCAGGCAGGCAGGCCGGAAGCAACCAAGTGTAAGTTAACTGCAGGTATAGTTTGTTATTGTCCGTGTAAGGCGAACGGAAATTGGTCCGGCGCAGTCAGCTGCGGTACCAGGTTTCTAGCTTTTTTAGGTCGGGAGCGAGCTAGGGAGGGCTTCTCCTCAGCTCTCCTCTCTTCTTTTCTTTGTCAGGGTTGAGAAAAGAGATAGATCCAGGAAAAGGAAGGAAAGGGAGCTTATGTACCGTCGACGGGGGGGGGGAGAACTCCGAGGGCGGGCCGGGGTTTGTTTAGTCATGTCCGGCTGGGTAGGGAAGAAGCTGACGGGAGCGTCTGATGAACCTTAACCCCTGGAATACGACTGCTCATGCTCTTGCTTCTAAAAGCGTATCTAAATCTTTGGGTGAGGTTCACACTCACTTATTTGCGTGTCTCCGTCAAACGCGTTCTTATAGCCAACGAAACATTACTTCCGCTAAGCACTGACGACAGAATAATCATTACTCGGTACAGCAACCACAACAGAAGTGAAGACGAGGGAATTTATCCATTCCAGAATCTAACGAAAGAAAAATATCCGTTATACCAGAACCACAGATCGAGAACTAGATGTGAATAAATAGGCATAAGCATCTTGGAATGGGCAACTAGAAGAAAGAGAAAGATAGAAAAAGGATATGCACAAATGCTGCATCGAATGGAACGACATGCACTAGAAATTCAAGGCACGCATGATTGCGAATTCATAAAGTCGGATAAAATGTTGATCAGACAGCCTCCCAAGTGATATAGAAAAGGAAAGGAACAAAAGTAAAGGAAATCAATGCGGCGATGATAAGCTACAACAACAAAAAAAAAAAAAAACAGCAACATAGAGCCTCCTTTTAGGGCGATATGGACTTCCGGATGAGACAAACAGTGGAAGTAACACGATCGCAAACCAACCAAGACTTTAGAAAAAAGCGCATAATCAGATAGCCTCCCGAAAAAAGAAAAGAAAAGAAAAAGAAAAACAAAACGATTTGATAAAATAGATAATGAGACAATTTGAATCGAAACAGAAAATGAGACAGAGATTCATCACTCATGCGCCGGGAAAAGAAGTCGAAGGACAAGCGAGCAGAAATTCGCATTTTGAAGTCGGATCGTAATGTGATAGATGGCAAATGAAAGGCATCGGGATATTCTTTCTGAACATGACAAACACGAGTGGCAAGCAAGGAGAATGGGCACAGAACCCCCGATTGGCATCTGCCGCATCAGTTCACATACTGTCGAACTGATATTATACCACTCCGGAACCTCTTTCCAGAACAACCGACTCGAAAGGCGCGAGCATTTCGTAAATGCAAGAGGCATCAAATAGCACTCGTATACGAATGGAACTCGCAAAGCTGATAATGGAAAAATCATTAATAGGTTACCCCGAGTACTGTATAAAGCCGTGGGTTTGTCTTGGATAGAAATAATGGCATGGCGGAGAAATATGTGCGAGGTTTTGACTGTGAAGGCACAGCGAGCGTCGACTTGAGCCGCAGTATTGACAAAACGCACACGCCGCTTACCGCACATGATAATCAACCAAAGACAGGCATTCTCATAGTCAAATCATGCAGCTCATAAAACTCTTGCGTCTCGTTTCCATGGCCTCGTCGTCAGAGCAAACGGTTGTTGGAATGATCATCACTGCACATCACTCCCATATTGCGCAAATGGCGTCAATTCACCGCCCCTGCTTCCTTCAAATCCGAGGCGGATTGTTTGTCGAGAGGTATCACCGGCGTTCCGAGGTCACCATTTCGTGCAGCGTCATCGTTATCCATAGCGTCAATCAGAAAGAAAAATCCGTTCACAAGTGGCACACGTCGTTCCTATTCTTTTCTTGCGTCATACTTCTCGTCTCGTCACCCGCCTAAGAAACAGTAATGAGGGCCGCTACTGTATCGGCGCACGGAGTAACAATCCGTTGACCGTGCCATGTGGAAGAATGTGTGACCAGCACACGAACCTGGCGCATCCACCAATAACCAACACAAAGGCGACAATTTCCGCAACAATTTCCACCTTTGACCCTCTCCACGCGGCAACAAGTTTCGCATGTGACTCTTCTAGTACGTGATCACATGCGCGCTTAGATTGTCGGGGCGGATGTTTATTGGTTCAGGCCCCGACGGTTCAATGCGTTGAGCATATCACTATCGGTGCTGGAGCGACCCTGGCTGTCGCCTGGATTCAGCATGTCACGCACATTGAGTCCTCCACGAGTCGAACCACCCGGCGTGGAAGTGGGCGGAGGGGTCATTGCGCCCTGAGCGGAATGCATGGGAGGGTAGGGCGAACCGTGGGGCGAAGACGTATGGCGGCCATCGTAGGGGTAACTTTGTGGAGAAGAGCGGCGATCATGCTGCGGAGGGGGGTAGTAGGGACTGGGAGCATTGTGCGTTTGGTACCCCGATGCTGAAGTTGAAGGTATTACCGGAGCCAAGTTTGTGGGATCGGGATAGTCGTAGCCGGAGCCAGAGCCTCGACGGCCACCAGGCCTCTGTGAATCGACCATGATCAGTCCTGATTGTAACATAAACTAACAAACAGAGGGACTTGGTGACTCACGTGCTCCGGCGCATTGGCTGATGCAAGGGGGGGAGCGGCACCCGGATAGTTGTACATTCCTTGAGGTGGTGGAAGAGTCGGGTCGGCCTGAGGTTGCTGTTGAGGCGGGAGCGGCTGTCCATGCGCTCCATATAGCATGACGGGAGGGCCGCCAGCTCTCTGGTTTTGCGGATTGCGCAGGTGTGGATACGCAGCATGAGCAGGGACGAAGGCTTGCGCCTGCGATGAGACAGGGGTGAACATGCATTCTTGGTTGAACCGGATACAGTTGCTGCAGCGCCCATCTTGAGAGCTTTCAAATCCCGAACAACGAATCTACAAATCCCGCGGAACTCGTGTTAGCCCACACTGTCGGAAAGTAGAACTGCGGATGCCAGTAATTGATTTCATTTCCCAATGAACATACCTTCCGTCTCCGACAGTAACGGCAAGCGATGGCAGTCCGCTGACGCGGGGCGGCAGCTTGATAGACTACCTGAGGTTGTGGTGGGGGCGGCTGTGCATAGACATCTGGACGATAGGGACCAGATGGCGGAGGAGGGAGACGGTATGGGTCTTGCGGGCCCTGGACGTGGGGATGGATAGCAGCCATGTTTGGATACTGCGGCGGGGGATGCGGATATTGGTGATCGGCCGACGGAGGAGGGTAGGAAGCCGGGGGATACTGCAGCGAAGGAATCATTGTTAGTAGGGATTGCGTAAAGAGGCAGTGACTCAATGGAAGTCTCCTAGGACTGGAAGATCGAGTGACTGGAGAGGAAAAGACTCGGAGATCAAGTGTAGGAAATATGGCAAAGCGAAGGCCGCAACGAACAGCATCCCCACCACGGGCCTCCCTCCTTCCCTGGTACATTTATAGAACCGCTATTATCAAACGAGGCTAGACATACCGGGTATTGAGAAGCTGGCGGATAGTGCGCCGGAGGGTTGTCCTCGGGTTGACTAGTGTTCCACTGAGGTGGTGGATACTGTCCCTGTCGATTAGGGTCGCTGAGATCGTGGGGGTTGGTGGACATTTGTAACGACGAGTGAGCGAGGACTGTTGCTTTAAAACGACGGAACGAGGATGGGGGGAGACGAGAGGACAGATGCAGGATGATGTGAGTCGACAGTCACGTCCCGCGGGTCGTTTTAGCCAAGGATAAGCAGGCAGCAGGGGTGTTCTTCCTTTAGAAGTGGAGGAGGGTGGTGTGAACTGTGGTAGTGGCTGTCGTATGTATGTATGGGCAGGTTGTATGTATGTAAGACTGGAAAGAAGACTGCCAGGACGGTATGTATGTAAGTAATGGCAGTAAGCAGTATGTAAGTACGTAAGAAGAACAACAGTCACAGCAGCAGTATGTACGGGAGGACAGAATGGGAGTGAGTGTAAGAGGATAAGTGTGTGTGCGCGTGTGAAAGAGTAGTGCAGTTGTGTGTGTGTGAGCGTGTGTGTGTGGTAGAGCGACCAGGATGTCGATGCGGAGTCGAAGCCGGTCAGATAGTAGGTCAAATCAAAAACAGTTCCAGCTCCCGTCGGGTGATTTACGAAGCTAGCATAGCATAGCCTCGTGGTCACGCTGAACCGGATGGGGGAGTGTACGAAGGCAAAGAAAGAATTAAAAAAGAATCAAGGATCTAATCCGCACCTGGTCGAGAACCAACAGGGAAGGGGAGGAGGGAGGGGGGGAAGGAATGCAGATAGGCGAGATGAACGGATGGCAAAGGGAAGACAGACCGAGGGGGGGGGGAGGGGAAAGAGAAGGAAAGAGAGAGATTGGGAGGTTGAAGAGAGGCGGTGGAGGGAAGAATAGGTGTAGAAAGTCGAGGTGGTCGAATTTAGCAAGGGTCAGGGAAGGATAGTAAGGGGGGTGGGGGGGGAAGACACTCAATGATTGAAAAAAAAAATAAAATAAATAAAATAGAAAACAGAAATCAAAAAATGATAAATAATAAATATCGAGGGACAAAGAGAGTACTCAGATGGGTCAAAATGGACAGAAAAAGGAAAATTAGAATGAGATATTCAATCCCCAAATCAGACAGATGAAATGAGTAAGAATTGAAAAGGGAATAGAAGACCAGAAAAAAAGAAAAATAGGAAAAAAAAAAAAAAAAACAATCGCAAAAAAACGAAAAAAAGAAATTGAGAAAGGGAGGCTTTGGATTATGACGTGAGCGTTGAACACTGAGGGGCTCCCAAAGCGGTAGGCCTAATCCAGCTCAACTCAGGCCGGAAATATCGAAAGCCCACCGGTGATAGTGACCCTGAAACGAGCAAATTGTAATAATTGTGATAGAGGTAGGAATGAAGTTTCAATGGAGCGCAGAAAAGACACATATACAAGGGTTAGAGGATGGTCACGTACTATGCACAATGGGAAAAGAGACCAGCAAGGGTTCTTGTCGGGCACGGGCAAGAGGCGTTACGCGGTCGAGGAAGAGAAGGTGATAGAGGGGGTTAGCGGGCAAAGAAAGGGCGTCTGCTATGCCTGACAGTAGCGCGGATGCAAACATCAGTATGGATCAAACACCACAGAAACGAGGGATGCGAGCATAGCAGGGTCAGAGCTGCCGATTAGACACTAGGATACCACCGAGCGTGGCTGTAGCGAGAATCCCGAGAGCCCTCGAGGGCAAACCGGCGGGTGCACGCCCCTTCTTTAATCTGGTAATTGTAATTTTGGGTGCTTTTTTTTGGGTCCTTCACCTACCTCAGTTCTTTTCTGCAGACTGCGCAGTGTGGCAAGGAGCAGGGTGAAACTTCACATAAATACTGTTGCTAGGAAAGAGAAGACTCCGTGGAGGGAAGAGCCGAAGCGCCGTGTCAAGTCGATGACTTGATTGTAAATAGCTGCTTAGATGCAAAGGAAAGATACGATGAGGCTCGATCAGCGGAAGATGAAGAGTAGAAAATCACAGGGCTTCAGAAGCCGAGTAAGAAGATAGCGGAGGGGCGCAAGCAGAATTTGGATGCGAATGCACCAATTCAGAATCTAATCGAACGCTCGGATTGAAAGCAGCCAAGCTATGAAGACGGAGTTTGAGTGTCTTTGCGCGTTCTTCTCATGGTTCCCTCTTTTCTTTACTATTTGTTCTCCTTTTCCCTTTGTGTGTATCGCTTTCCTGGGGTCAAAGTCTTGAGTAACCAATAACCTACACTCAACGAGAAAAACCATTATCATCATCATTCATTGTAGTCTAAGACGCAGCCGCAAGCCGAATTGAGGTACCAAAAATTCCATTAGCAGAAATGTGGCAGTACTCTACGGTACGACTGAGTGGAAGTGGTTCTTTGGGTGGCCGACTCGCCGGTCCGCCCGGGAGGCAAATTAGAGAGAAAAAAAAAACGGTTGGGTCAAGCACACGAGACGCAGGGTGCCAGTCCCACGGCCGGGCTGACGGAAAGCGGAAAGGCGGGAAGATAGTTTAGGACGGGGAATCCCAGAAGAAGAAAAAATAAAATGCAACAGCCAAAAGGCGGTTCCCTGGGACAACTGGGTCCCTGGATTTGGATACGATGCAGGTCTGAAATGTGCGCAATGAGAGGGAGAACATGGGGTTGCTTGGAGTGAGCTATTAATCAATCCTGTGCAAATTAATTGATCCTTCTTCAGCGTACCGGCATGATGGCGGTGGTTTTGCTGTATACTACGGTAAACTACCGTGTAGTGTTTGTCGGCCACATACTCGAGGACCGATCGCTATTGGTCCGGCTGGAGAAAATCACCACGCGGGCAATTAAATTGACGTGGATACTAGAATCCTCATGGAACAAATCTCGATTAAGCCCCCATTGTCAAGCGGTCGGGAAGGGGAAAGTAGGGCCGAGTGTTAATATTGAAGCAAACGAGTCGAACGGTTGGTGATGGAAGAGCTTATTTTACCCCCCCGGTGCATGTTGATTATATCTAGGCTGACATACAGCAAAATCATAGTTAGCCATTTTACCTTGCCCCAGACAACAGAAGAGACATGTAATAAACTAGGGAAAATATGGACCAGAGCTGGTTGAGTGACTGGATGACTGATTGCCTGGAGTAAGTAGCGGCCATGGCCAGGAAAACCGCGGACTAAGGTAGATAGTAGAACGGTCTGCAGTCGTAGTGGACCCTTTCCGACACGCCGGTGACCCATAGAGATGGACGGGAACTCTCTTAAGACGCAGCTAAAGCACTCATGGTTCCATGGGGATCAGCTGAATCGCTCGGGTTGGGCGTTTGGCAGGCCCGGGGCGAGCGCTACTGCGAAGTCTAGAGCCTGAAGAGGGGCGTAAGTTTGCGGAAAAGTGCAAAAAAGAGCGCCCAGTGACGAGTGATGACGGAGAGAGGGTACGCCGGGACGGGTAAAGGCGCCGTGACGGAACTCCACCCACTGGGGCGGCTTCGAGTCGGTCCTTCCGTCTCCAGCTTGACACTTGGCCTCTTTGAGCATAGTCTCTTGATTGTGCCCGTAGTCTGTTCTGTTCTGTTCCACTTACTGCATGCACCACACCTCCTACGTACTGTCCGTCTGTACGGTACCTATCTTGGTAATAAGTCCCGTAATCTATCACTGCTTGGTGTTTTTAAACACAAATACACATCTCCATTCAGCCAAATTTCACTGCATAGTACAAGGGCAGCACTTTTCGCAGTAGGTACGATACAATACATATATGATCAAAATGTGGTTTGGTATGTGTTGCATTCTTAGGTGAAAGTCGACCATGATCTCTCTTCTTCATCTCCTGCAGCAGCAGCAGCAGTTTCATCTACCAAGAATACCCTCGCAGTTACTTACTCCATAATACCTACTGTACTTTCTCATGCAACTACCACTTAGTGATCTTGGAACATGTCCGTGTTCTGATTCACATGACCCCCTCTGGGATGGTGGGCATTGAACTATCCCAATTTTAGCACTTGAGCCGGGCACTGTGCGCTTGGGTCTTGATACAAAGATAGAAATTGGTCTGCAGTTGCCGTAGTGTATGTACATGTAGGTACGCGGCCAATATAGGAAGGTAGCGTATGTACAGACCACCTACGAAGACCGTCGTTGACTGAGGGGGGGCACATCGATCTCTATCTGGAGCTGGGACTTTGTTGTGTTTTCCACATTGCCCATTGGTGTGTGTGTCATTGAAGCCGTACTTCTTTGTTTTCGATTCATGGCAGATATGTACTGTACTTATCATCGTACAGATGAGCGAGAAAAATTAACAAGTCAATTCGCAGCGAACACCGCTTTCCTGGATCCAGACCTGAAATAGCTGCATAAGAAAAAGTAGCCGACCTATCTGAGTGTGTTGAAATAGTCGTAGGATTACACACGTACATTTCACTTTTAAAGCAAAGCATGGAAGCGAAATTTTAATTCAAGAAAACCAACAAGTACCTAAGACCTGCCTGGCCTTTTCCCGCCCGAAAAGCATGGAGAATGGAGACCAAGAAGGCTGGCTGCAGAGAATTTAGGTCCGGTCCTCTTTGGTTACAGCGGGAGCTTCCTGACACCCGAGTACTGACTGAAAACAAACGAAAGGTTGAGAAGAGTTCGGGGAAGGGAAGCGCAGCAACAACAACCATTGGGATCCACCCCAGATAAAGCCCGAAATCTCTACACACACCTCAAGAAAAAAGAGGGGCAGGCGGCCAGTAAAAAATGGCAGAAGCGTGAAGTTCCGAAGTCTCTACGAGTTTGTAGTAGCAGTCTGTACCTAAGTATAAGTTATCGGTGATCTTCAGCGCAGCAGAATATTACTGATCATCATCAACTGCGCCCATCGGTAGTAAACTACTCAAGAAATCAACAATCTCTCCCCCTCAACATTCCAAACCATCATTGAACGCAGATGGAACAGCGCTATCAGCTGACGGAAACTGGGAAATCTTTCCAAAGCACTAACAACCCCAGAGAAGAAAGAAACGTAAATCGTAAGGAATTAAATTAGTGTACACTCAATCCTCCCCCCCTTTCTTCTCTCTGTGCTATTGAGGTGGTATGATATCGAATAGAGGTTTTCTGCCCCCACTTTTGTTTCTGCATCGAGTAATGACACCTCCATGTTGTGCCTGAGATTTTTCGATTTGACCTTCTGTGGTGGATTCGCATCCCAACTGACCACATGGACGATTATCCGCTAAGCTACTCCGTGTTATCCACCGAGAATAGAAAATTTTTCTTCTTCTTCTTCTTCATCCTCGTACTAAAAAATGCTTCTAACCACATACTGGATCCCGAGAGAGAGGGGCAGTGTTCCCCGAGCGGTGGTGAGAGCAGCAAAGTGGGTAAGAGTGTACCATGGTTGAGCGATCATCTAGCGTACCGTAAGTTGGGGAGCACATCCTCATTTGTTTCTTGGTCTCTCTTTTTTGTCCCATTGTGGATTGCAAAGCGAAAGAGCTTCTCGAATGGCCGGCATGCCTCATCTGACAAACTGGAATGAAAGGGAAAGTTGGGTGGGGTTCTTTCTTGAGAAAGAGAAAGAGAAAGAGGACAAGGAACCAGTCGGTCATCGTCGTGTTTGCCAGGTTATCAAAAGCTCCTTACATGCCCATGATCTGATGACCAGGATGTATGTGTACTGGTCAGCCAAGGAAAATGGCCAGACTAAGGCATCACAGGGACAAGAACGTCTCTATGCGCGGCGACATCAGTCTATAAACCCAGCAGGGCAGAGGAAGTCTGTGGGATATTTTATCGTGCCTGACGACCAAGCTAGGTGCATGAGCAAACTTCAAAACTTGCAAAGCGACTATGATATCCCTCATCTTCGTTCTTGTTACCAAAGCCTGCGCTTTACCCTGAACAGCTTTTGCTTCACAGCGTCTGGCCCGCTCTTTATGTAATGTATGTGGTTGTACACACTATGGATTACCAAGTTCATACATACATACATACATACTTACTTACATGTATGCATGCATGCATGCATACAATAGAAGGGAAGGAGGAGACAGAGTTAGTAACATACTCATACTCGAATACAGGGCTTGTCCTAGCCCTGCGCCGGACAGTAGCAGATGAGATATGTATGCTCCGCAGTAGCGCCCGTTTTTGCATGCAGCAGCAGACGAGTCTGGATATGGCCGTAGAGGACTGGGAGGATGAGAATTATCCAATTTGGCATAATCCAAAGAGATTGACTCCTCGAAAAGAAGGAAGGGGGGAGTGAGAGGCTCAAGGCTGAAGACCCCGGCGAGACTAGGGGTTATCCAACGAGAAAGCAAACGCCTGCGCCACTTTGATATAAACGGAGATCAGAAGGGCAGAAGCGGAAGCGGGAGGATGAAGCGCCTCTCCAGATCCAAGCTAAGATGAATCCTAGCTGCATACTCTGCAAAGCTCCTGAAGAACAAAATACCTTTGCCCAAAAGGAGCAGCCTAGCCGCTGCAATGGTACAAAGTACGGTTGATTGATCAAACCCCTTGAGGCTACATCCGCAATTGGCAGCACACTAGCTGTAGCTGCTGTGATTCTTAGTCATTCCGGACTTCCAGTTAGTCTTGAATGTTCCAAGGGAAGAATCGAAAGAGAGCGAGCCACAGGACACATTCTGATCAGGTACATTGGGGTAATTTCCCCCCTAATCCTGGAATGGTCGCGTTTATGTTGCCCCTTGCTTTCTTTTCGTTCTTTCGGAAGACCGGGAGAGATCTTAGTACTTATGGCGAACCGGCCCAACCCGCCAGCAAGGGCGATCAATATAATGCGCGCCTGGAAAAGAAGGTTCCAGTTCTCGACGACCTATTTCTTGTTAAGGCAATTCGACTTTCCCCCAATTTAATCTTGCGCGCTGCATCTCAGTAAGTAGGGGATGTGGCGGGGATGGGGGAGGTTTCCCAAGTGCAGTAGGTATGTACCGGTAGTGTACTAAGTTAAGTCTGACACCGCTATCAGACCTGTTCAACTTATCAAGCTATCCTGTTCGTCCGTCAGGGTTGTACGGGGATGGTCGCGCAGTAGGCCCCGGAGAGGTTGGGTGATACATTGATGCCTGAGGTTACAACAACCGCGTCATCCCGGGGTCATTCTGATCAGGGGACAAGATACAAGTACCTTTTCCGCACGCAGATGTACGGACATTTCATCCTACCTTATTTCTTTCCAAGTTTCTGACTCCAGGAATGTGCTCCGGCCATCAGGGTTGCAGTCAAATGCTACCAGTAGTGTGATTACATTCTGCGGCTCATTAGTCTATTGGTTGGGACGGGTTGAAACATAGTGGTGATATAGTTATGATCGGACCGTCAAGCGGGCGGTACTTTTTGCAAAAGATCGAAGATTATTCGCAAATACCATTTCCATACAACGACGAGATATGGGGGGCAAACCTTGGACGCCGTGATGCAGAAAATGCATCATGAACTTGGAAGAGATAGGTTGGTTACCATGAACAGATTCGCTGGGGGAACCTTCCGGGGCAGTGCTTGTTGGGCTTGTTCCATTGTTTTGTGTGGACCAGGTTCTGCAGGATCCTTGGAATGAGCGAAATAGGCAAGACGAAAGGGAGGAAGGGGGTGAGCGGCCATCGATGCAGTGCGTGCATGCAAGAAGGCCTAGGAAGCTGGCCACCTTCCACCAGCCATGCATACAGTACACTCGGCGGAGAAACTAGCACAAGACGAAAGACCGACCATCTTTGGGGCCGAAAAAAGGATGCGCACGATATACTGAAGAAGCGCACGGGAAGAAACGACCAGTGTCCCCGCAGATAAAAACTTCATTTTGGGCGGGTGGATACGAACAATGCAAGTCAGTCCAGGAGCCCGGTTAAGCGATAGGCGCGTCAGAAGATGATTGGCGAAGACAAGGGAGAAACCCTTGAGAGCCGACCCCTCGATTCTGGTTGGGCCCAGCAGGGAAAGGCGCGCTCCGAACCGTAGTCGCATGCCAGGTCATTGGTAACATCATTCACCAACCCGGTGAAGTTTGTTAAGCTGGTTCCCGTCTGTTACCAGTCCACGGGGTGCAAGTCAACTGGTCATTGGCACGCGCCACCAATTAGCTCGGACAATGCTCGGTTCCGGCAACCCCCATACAGCCCACTGCATTCGCACCCAGACTTTGGTACACCAGAAACCTTCCAGCAGATAACTTGGGACGAGCGGGGCTGACCCTCTTCTGTGTTCCATGGATCAAAATCCGCTTAGAAACTGGAAGGAAGGCATGGAAGGCTCCATCCCTGCCACAGATGATGATTAGAGTGGCAATAAAGGAAGGTATTGTACTCAGTGAGTCAGTACATACCGAAAATGAGACTAAGGCTTCATGGAAAAGAAGACAACCCATGCAAGAGGTGGAGCCCACACGGCCAGGGCGAGGAAGTAGAATAGGCGGTGAAATTAGCTACCCGCTCCGAATAATAAGCTAGTGCTGAGTACACAAGCAAAAAAAAGCATTAAAACAGTTAGTTGTCACTTGGTCTTGGTGCTCCGTAAGATGGTATTGAATTAATGCGGCTCCTACAAATACATACAGGTTGTTCAATCCATGAGGATTATTTTGATGGAAATCCCGCTTTGGGGGCCCGTGGGTACGGAGCACTCAGATCAACAACGTGTGCCGCTGAAAACAGACACAGTGCAGGCCAATTACGGACCTGAGGCCCTCCCACCTGCCGCTCTCGGAGGCATTTAGGGGCGGGTTTTTGTGGCGGTGTCGAACAGGTCGTGATGGATGAGGTAAGAGCTTGGCTCGACCGTCTTGGTCTTGAGTAGAGGCTTCCGTAGCACCTGAAGCGGCTCGGATCGAATGTGCCTGGCCCCAACTGGAAGGATTACCGTGCGGTCATTGGGAGGCTCGTCTGACACCGTCAGCATGGCACTGCAAGTTTGAAACCTGGTTTCTTAAGATATTCTTGACTTTTCTGTAGAAATTGTGCACAGGAATTCTTTTGTTTTCTCTTCTTCTTTTTTTTTTCGGCACATCCGATTTTGACGGTGGTGATACAGACTCAACTAGGATTTTCGCACTGACCTGGCGCCCTGGGCAAGGTTGTGGAAAGAGAATGAGGGGGCCTTCCCGTGAGGGGGTTTAGGCGCGGGTGGGGGGGAACCCTAACTTTCCCGGTGCTACAGCCCTGGGACCGCACCAGAAGGTCGTTGGTATCATGGCCCGAACGGTAGGTGGCCCTTTAGGAACTAATAACGTGCATTAGCGCCTCTCGGGCAAGAATTTCTCTTCCTCGGCCTCTGCTTTGCCTTGTTCAAGTATCTGTTTCCTACCTAAGACACGAAGACATCATGGACTGCAAGTAGCCTGTGTTTGCACGAGTAATGTCGCAATAATTTAAATCCAGTCGGAAATGCAACGTAGGTAGGTCTGTAGTATCTGGGGAACTCAATTTGTGGGCGGAAATCAAAGGTGATCCTCCCCGGTTCTGGGATTATCTGCGGGGAGGTCTGGGCAACGTTGCCGTTTACGGACTACACGCTAGATTGGCTTGGATCCATGTTCAGGTAGACCCGGTATGCCCCCAAGTCAATGTCAACGACGATAGGAGGCTAAAAACTCGCCGTGGTTTTCGGGCTCATGGGAACTGGGATGGAAATCAGTACTGAAGTGCGTAGGAAGCCGTGATTCGGTTGATCCTTGAAGTGGGAAGTCCGCTGCCGGATGTGATTTGCTGCAAGAAAGCTGCCTTAGTCACCCCCTCTCGGTCTGTGCCCTGATCGCTAACTAAGGATGCCTGCTGATGGGAGACTATTACCTCGAGCATCTGCACCCGAATCACATCCCCAACAGGTGTACGAACCCCTTTTTGTTCCGACCCTCCACGGCAGATTCTCTCTTCCATCTCTTGCTGGTAATCCAGATTGGTCAACTTTTCATCGACTTTTGTCGAGAAAGCAGCATGACATCAGTAACTGGATCGTGTGACTCGGGTGGCCGAAGTCCCTCCCTCTCGGACGGGAATCAGAATGGAAATCTTCCTTGGTAGGTCGCATTCGATTAGAAGATAGCCACTGCCTTGTATGACTGCAATATCAGTCGTAAGCTGATAGTGATTTCCCGGTCAGTGCGGCTGTTATGTCACACCAGAATTATCCCCGATAACTAACTAATACGAGACAAGTCCGGGCTGCGCGTGTGCGCTTGCACCCTCGACACTATAGCACAAAGCAAGCAAGCATGCGAGCATGCAGGCCCACGGACAGGTAAGCAAATAATAAGCAATCAAGAAGGATGGATAGTGCGTAGATAAGTTGATACTGACTGTGTCTTCACCGCTGACCGAAGAGGGAGCATCAGCAGTACTATTCCGTCGGAATTGCACGGTCGCAAACAAGGACTAGGGTTGGTGCTGTGATCGGGATGCAGGCGTGCTTGTGTCAGGGCGTTGGGCAACGACTCATCCTATCATGATCCTATAATTCTGCTAGTCATCTCCTGGTCATGTCCACGACGGCCCGCCCCGACTCCCGCCGATCTTATGCACGACGTGTATACCTCGTCTTCCGGCGATATTTCACTGCTGGGTAGCAATCAAGCAGGGAGGACGAAAATTGAATATTGGTTTGGTTTGCTCCATCATCTTATTTGTGTTGGAGTCGGATGAGAAAGTTGCAAGTAGCAGCGGTAGCCGTGGCAGTTTCCGAGTGATGTTCAACGAATTTGTCTCCAAGTAAGCACCGTTGGGTTCTCTGCGTAAGCTGTCGGCTCCAATCTCTCATAAGCTCTGCTCGTTGAGTGAAACTGTCATATTCCACTGCTGGTGGATGCCCGAGGATTTCCCCGATAACTACCTCCTTTAGATTGATGAAAAGCTCCAATGCAACCTACGTACGCGAATGTAATGTAGGTTGCGCGATTGCCAGAGCAAGGTCAGGTTGGTAGGCCCAGCGTTCACCAAACGGGCGTCCAGGAACTGCAGGCAAGTTTTGATCTTTCACATCTTGTTTTTCGTGTGTTTGACCATCAAACAGAGAGAGGGGAAGGACAAGCCTTGCTTTTTCCTCGGAGTTTTCCTCTCTAGCCATGATGGAGCAGATAACAATGCTTCGTTCGGAACTAAAGGATTATTCGCTGTATTGTTGTGAAAAGGAAGAGTTCCTTTTTGGCTGGGTGCTTTAGGGCGGTACGGTAAGGGACCGACCCGAAACAGCGGTCAGAAACTTGTGGAGTGTATTGTAAAACACATGACGGTAAGACTACGAGTAGTACAGTACATTACTTACTCCAGTGATGATTAGTCTAGTTAGTCTGCGGTCGGTCCCCCGCCCCTCCTCCTTTTTTCCTTCTCTCTTAGCGTCTCTTGCCACGTTTTTTTCGATCCCAATCGGCGCGGTGCATTGCCGTCCGCGTCTTTCCGTTGCCGCCAGAACCCACACCTCCAGTCAGCTGCGTGGTGCTCTCAAGCCCTTCCGCCCGGTCGCTGGTCTCCGAATTCTCCAGAGTCTCAGCTTCCTTTTTCTTCTTTTTGTGGTCCGTTTTGTCCTCCTTGGCTCCACTGCGGCCAACCGTCGAGTTTGTTCGTGTTGTCTGGGCGCTCGCCCTCCCAGAGAGATCGCAGACCTCCCAGTAAGTACCATGGTTCCATGGTACAAAGCGGTCCCGATGAAACTAGACGCTGCGAGGCAAGGGGACCGCAACGGTACCCATACTCCTCTCTCGCACACACACACACTCTCACTCTCTCTCCTTGGTGATTATCGAATCAATCAAAGTCTTCCTGAGAGCAGCCCAACCTGAGGCGTGGTCCAGCCCTTTCAATCCCCTTGGACATACCGCCGTCGAAATTCCCCTCCCTAAAGCGTGGGAAGCACCGCGTCTGGCCTGGGATGCGACACCATTCTTTTCGCTTCTTTTGTCCAAGCAAGGACCGTTCTGGTGCGCGAAAGCCGCAATTGTCACTGGTCCATGACTAAGTTGCTGCCTTAGTTACCGTCGCTCTGCTAAGTGGGATCATCGATCAGCCCGCATATGGTATCAGTCACGTGAATCTCGGCCGGCCTATGGGAGCGCTGCCTGTCTCTACTCTATCGGCCCAAAGGGACAGGGCGAGTGGGAGGGGCTGCTTACTCGCTCCGGGAAATAATAACTTGGTGATGTGTTCGAGGCGGATTGACAGGGCAATCTGGCCGGTGGCTTGGTGGCTTGACTTGGGGGGATGAACCAGCAGCAAGAGCCGAACAAAAGTGGCATGTATGAGGTACTGTACCTGGAAATCGGCGGCCTGACCGTCGCTCTTGTCTGTGCTGAGCTTGAAGTACAGTACATCACAACCGTATGTGTGATTTAACGACCGGATCCCATCAATCCACACATACATACTTAACCCGTGACGTGGCCAAACGAGGGGAGCGATCAATCTGTCGCTCTGCCAAACCTGCCCTGATCATGCAACCTCAGCAAGGAGCCATCCCAACTTTAATTCCTTAGGGGAGATTTCCTTGGAGCGGAAAAGGGTTCATACCGTCGCGAACCGTTCTGAATCACGGATTCGCCCATTTTTACTTTCTCGGGTGTCGTTCTTCGGGTGTGCTTCGAAGGGAAAAGGGGGGTGCTTTGACTTAGGTAGCCCCGAACCCACGCACCTGATCCATTGCATGAGAAGCGCCGTGCCCGTGATCTTCTATTTACCTTATCCGGCACTGGAAGTGTGACACGCTTGTACGAGGAGTTGTCGTTGTACATCGAATCGTTCCCCAGCGTAGCGTTCGTCGCGTGACGGTGTAACCGGCCATACTTTTGAGCCCGGCGGTGATAGTTGAATATAAGTGTCTATGTTGTCATAAAAGGATAGACTAGCACTCCCTAGTATCCAAAATGTAGGGGATATAAGTTTTCATAACAGGCATGTGAAGAGACGTCTCTCAGCATGGCGAGCCTTACGCCAGGACAGGTGATCTGAAAGTATGCCCTCTGTCGATATGAATCCAACAACCAAAAAACAATCCGACCCGTTTTGTTTTCCTTTCCCACCTTGCGTCGTGTAACCGTGCCTGGTCACCATCTATCATCTGCTATCATAGTCATCCGAGATCCGATCCGAGTCACACAAACCACCAGAGGTGTTACCATAGCATATGTATATAGAATCACTAATATCAAAAAAGGAAACCTCCCAAAAACGAAAGAAGACAATCCCCCCCCCCCATAATCCACCGGTAAGAATCCATCCTACCCAGTTAGTAAATATAAAGTCAAAGAGGAACCCATGACCAAAGAACCGGGAACGTCATCGATCGCGAAGCAAGATCTACGATAGACCCGACCCGTTTTGTATGTATCCGTACCTGGATCTCCAAACGCCTGGGGCTTCGTGCCAAAAAAGAATACCTCTGGCCGGTACAGGGCATACAGTAACTACTACCTGCCCTGAGCCTGCCCTGAGCCTGCCCTGAGCCTGCCCTGAGCAAGCCGTAAAATACCTAGTAACTAATGTAGGTACTGTACAGTATGGTCTAGGTTTGCTTTACCCCCGAAGAAACCCCGTGATTCACTAGCTATTGGATAAGCTTGTCATGTTGGGTCCTCGGGCGATGTGACATATCATATTTTGTACATTACGGTGCCAAAGAGCCCCCACACTGCGGTATGACATGATACCTATATGATGTGTGATATGACACGCCTATTTTGGGATAGGACGGGATGGGACAGGGAAAGCCGGTACGAGAGTCGACGACATGAGGCATGGCGGGACATACCTAGAATACACGAGAATGAATACCTACGTTAATACTATGCATACAGTACACTTGAGAAGAGGGAAAGGGATCAAACAGCGGGGAAACTACCTATCTTGTGCCTGCCTCCTTTGTGCTTAGAGGCTGGGCTGTTATAGTATACACAAGTGGGGAGGTAGGTCCTGTACTCATAGGTCGGTTTCTTTGGTCATGCTACCGGTCAAGCAGAAGCAAGGGGAATGAAGGGAAGTGAGTAAACCTCGAAACCTGTCCAGTACTCAGACTTTCTTCTGGCCAGACAAGATCAAGTTCGCTACGAGTAGGACGAAGCATAATGACTAGCTACTAAGATCTGGTGGACAAACTGGCCTACAAACTATCCACCTAAGTAAGAATGGCAGTTTGATGTAGGTATGTACGCGATATATCTCTAGACCCGTGCGATCGCCAGACGTGACTTGCCATGCATGTATACATGTGCGTCGCAGATAGGCAAACACGCGAATATAACACCGAAAGGGAGAGCCAAAGTATGCATTTCGAGCCCTTTGATGCCATGTACTGTACACCCAATTGTCCTCATCGTAAAGGCAGTTTGAGTCTAGACAGGATATGAGGGGGCAAACCGAATCTTTTTAAGGTTTCTACATTGTGGAGACTTGGCAAGAGTAAAAAAAAAAAGACAATTCAATTGCATCCTGCTCCACAAACCAATTGTCTTTCTCTATCTTTCTTGAGCTCCTTTCAAACAAGACATGACTGAGCTATAAGTTATCCATGTACAGTATCGAAACCTGAGAATCGAACAAACGAGAAGGAAAAGTTCCCCCACAGAGGTTGATCACACGCAGTATCGTAAAGGAAACAGAGAAAAGGCATCCGATTATCCCCACGGGAGCGAGAGGGAGAGAGGGGGAAAGGACAAAGTTAAATCCTCACAGGACGAATGGAATGGGGTGGATTTTGCCTTCACGATATGAGGGGCACCCGAAGAGATCGACCACGGAGATCGAAAAAGGGCAGTTCGACGGGGAGTGGAGGGGAGGAGGTTGGATAACAGGCAGCACGTAATTGGCAACACCTAATTATGAGTATTACTAGTTAACGGATTCTTCCGCCCCCTCAGCACTGTTTTAGATTGTTGTCTGCGTCTTCTCTGCCCAGGTGCATACTCATCACTCTGACTTGATTCCCGCTAGGACTATCACACTAAATGAAGAAATTGATACGGTACAGATACACAAGGTTCATGGCTTGCAGGGCCGGTGGATGACATTGCTCCTCTTTCAGTTGTGTCTGCAGCACAGGGGTGGCTTCGACTCAGTTCTGCGAGTTTCCCTTGTGGCCTATCTTCCCCTCATTATGGTGCAACTGGGGGAGAGGGAGTTTGGGAAGGAGTACGGAGTGCGGAGAGCGATAGCCCGGGAGGAGACGACGGTGCAGGGATGGGCCAAGAAGGAGAAGATAACCATCCACCCCTCTTTCTTTCCTTCTCCCCACTCAGGTCTTACTGCGTACGGAATAGAAGGAAACTGGGAGACTGGGAGATGCGCGTCAGTGGTGATTTGGGCACTGGTGCAGTGTGCGCCGAGTGCGGACATATGCTGATCACTTGAGAAAAGAGAAGAGGGCAACAAGTGTAGTCATTCAACCTGTGCCATACTGTGTAGACGAATTTGCACTCGTGCAGATGTGGATATTTCGCTGCTGCTGAGTCTGCTGGTCGATGGTGGACATCGTGGAGCCAACGGCACGACCGACGGCCCGGTTGAGGCGCGCGGACAGCAGCAAAAGCAGGCAATAGATGCACGTCAATGCTATGCTGATGTCCGGACCCCCCAAGAACCTGTCAGCTTGTCGAGGACTAGACACAAGAGTCACCATCACCGGGGGAGACAAACTGGCGGTAAGAGAATCGCAAGACAGAGGTATGGAGAGGAGAGCCCTTAGCGCAAGATGGCAGAAGGTTTGTATCAAATTTACAGACGTGTCGACCAAAGAAAAGGTAGAGCCATGACATGCTAACGCTCGACAAGTCCAATCTCAGGCAAAAATGCCCGTTGTGGCAAACATACAGGACGTGATCGATGCCCACAAGGCGGATTACAGTATGCAGGGCGCCCCGACATTTTCAAAAACACGTGAAAATCTCGACCGACTAGCCCTCAAACACCGGAAGAAAGTACGCGCGAAACGAGGAGATACATATAGCGAGGAATCATTATACCAGAAAACATGAAACCACAGACCTAATGTAAAAGATTAGAGTTCGAGTCGTGCTTGGTGTCGTCTAGAGCTTTAGTCTTCCGAAGCCTCTAAGTCAGTATCGACATCCTCCTCCATGGCATCAGGCATGACGACGCTGTTGAGATACGTAACCTGCCAATGAAGTTACCTTATGGTCAGCTACAGGAGAACAATAATGATGGTTTTGTCTCGACGCCCTTGCCACCTCGCAAGGCCTCGACTTTGTTAGGCGGTGGGTAATGGTAGGTATTTTGCGCCCGAAGCCACACCGCTGGAGGCTAAGAAGGGAAAGGCAAAGAGGGGACAAGGGGCAAGGAGGAAACACCGTCCGTGTATTGTTGATACGGGTGCTAGGATCCAATGGACGCAGATGCGGGCAAGCGGAGAGAAAGGGATTCGAGTGGCTTACGAAGGGCTCCATGATTTCAACCAGTGCTGCAATCCTGTCCTGGGCATTCGGACTTAGCAACTCCTCATCCGAGAGAGGCCTGCCGATGGTGAAACTGCGCAGACGGAGCAACTGGATATTCTCATTATCGGCATCGTAGCCCTAGACAGAAGGAGAGTTGTTTATCAGTATCGTAATTGGATAAGAACGGGGACCCGCCGGGACGGCGGTATATGCTGAACCATGGAAACAAATGAGCCGGTGCAAAAATCTCTTCGAGGTCAAAGTAGTCCAGTGGGACGCCCAAGCACGCATTTCCGCGCCAGAACCAAGAACGGCACTTGGGAGCTATGTCCCCCGATCAGCGCCTGAGGCAGAGAGACACGCCTGGTCCGGGTCGCTCGTCCGCGGCTGCGCTTACACACCCGTCACAACGGTCCAGTCAGTCTCACTGCCATTAAGCACAAGGCTGCCAGTGCCTTTGTTCATCGCCAAACAAATGTTTGCTTGATTGTATCTGCTGAGAAATGATGTGTGATGATTTCTCGAGTGACTGGCGCGGCAGAAAATCGCTTTTGTGACCCAGAGATGACGCACGACATCACAACATGACACTTTCACCTGAACCATCAACAAGAGACCATATTCCGTCTTGACGCGACATCGACAGGTTTTCGATATCGTGCTTCTTATCGCTTCAAAAGGGAGCTCTGTTTCCAGCGATGGAACTGATGGCATTGTCGCCCAACACCAATCCCAGGTTCGATTATAACAAGCAGACATAACAATAGGGGCATTGGCCTGTGTTGGAAAGGCAGAGAGAGATCCATCTGGAACACAAAGGCCAATAGACATGGGACCAAAGGGCAAGTGCTCTGAGGTTGCAGCAAAAAGAATCTCTTGCAAGGGAATGACGCTTACCTTGGGCTTGGTCTTGAGAGCGCTCTCTTTGTTGTGGCTAACAAAGGCTTCTACAGCTTTCTCATCATCGTCCGGGATGCCCTTGAATATTTCTTGACGCATTTTTGGCGCTCTCAGAATTTTCTTGAGGCGATGAGACCGGCGATCGATATCCTGTCGAAGACGAGCTAGTCCATCGGCCTCTGGCGCCCAAAGGCCCGAACCTAGAACCCATACCTCTTGTTAGCTCGGCTATCCTGACAAAGTAGAATGACCCCGCGTGTGCCATCGCTTGCGAAAGACCTATTGAACCTGCCAGACTCGACCGCATTCGGGCGCATAACACGAGCTTCAGCCACAACGTGAGATGAGGAAAGGTCGGGACGGAGAGTGTGCAAGGGACAATGGATGTCTTGAAGAAGGCGAAAGTTTCCCAGTTGCGGTGAGGACAGGCTCGATGGAGACACGTTGAATCTGGCTGGCATGCGACTGTGTCAAAGTGGGTACTTCAACTTGCATAACTCACCGACGAAACTTGCCCCTGGTTGGCAGTGGACGTAGTATGCAGCGTAAGGGCCCTTCTTGCCGGTGCGGGACCTGACAAGAGTTAGCTTATGCTGATGTTCGCCGGGTGTTGGCTAGGCACATACCAAGCTGCTGAAAAGTGCGTCTGTTTCACATTCACAATTAGCCCAACGATGCATCGGATCCTCCAGCCGGGAGGCAGTAAAGATAGTAGACACATGAGCCTACCTTGTACGGAAGAGGGTTTTTGCTGAACCTGATGTCTCTGTGTATGCGAAAGACCTGCGTTAAGACAAATCCACGTTAACTTCTTCGACTTCTTCCTGCTTTATATGACATTGAGGGCTCTTCACTTACAAGATCCTTAACAGGCAATTCGGGGATTGTGCCGTCCTGATCTATGATCTGCTCTGTGAGAGTCTCGACAAAGGTTTCCCAGTCCTTTTTGGCAGCGCGGTAGTCCGCGTCATGTGCTGTGACCGGGTCAGCAGTTAGCTTGGCTCTCGGATACAGACGTTTGAAGCTCGGTCAGAAGTACCTTTCAGCCACTGCCTGTCATTGTTCTTTGCCAAATCTTGGAGAAAGAGAATAGTGTTGGGATGCAGAACATTATCTTTGTAAGCTACAGCGCCAGGGTCTCTGGCCTTGGGCTTCTTGATGAATACTTCTTTTCCTGGCCCAAGGCCGGTTTTTACCCCTTCTCTCCATAGCTCTTTGCCGGCCAATGACACAGTCGTGTCTTCTTCCGCACTATTTGACCCATGTATTCTCGAGCCAGCGGTGCTAGATTGCTTTCCGCGGCTCTGGCGGCGTTTAGGCGCAGGGCTATACTCCTCTTCTTCAGACTCAAGCTCCTCATCGCTCGGGGCTGATGACGATGCTTCTTCAGCGAAGTCTGAGCCGGAGTCGGAAGATGTGGGGGCGCTTGTGTCGGTGTCCTCGTAGTCGGGGATTTTCGGCGCAGCTGCCTCTTTGGAGTCAAGCTCCGGATCTTCAGACGGCTCCCCTTGGAAATATTTGCTCTTTCTCGTGGTGGATTTGATCGGCTTCTGAGCAGGGGCGGTATCGTACTTTTGTCTCTTGGGCTCCGTTCTGGATGCTTCGGAGAGTCTGGCGGACACGCGCCTTTTTGGCGCGGCTTCTGGAGCTGCGGCTGCCGCGGGAACGGGCCGAGACGATCGACGAGGCATGTCCAAGGACCAGAGTTCTGGAAATTGTTTGTCGCAAGAAGACGGAGATAATGCTTATGGTAAGGTCCGTCGTCTCTGGAAACTATAAGGTACTACGTGGGTGTGGAGGGGAGTTGCAACTGAGATGGCAAATTCCGCGGAGGAGGAAAATCCGATGATGACGCTAGAAAGAATTGACAGTCCGATGGATCGTCTTCTTTAGGACGGACTGGGGCTTATGGGGGGGGGGAGGACGTGAAGGGGGGGGGGGTACGCCGGTACGGAGGGTCGGAGGCCCTCCGTCGTTAGCGACAAATTGACTTTCCAGCGGT
>MU034433.1:637-43582 GCA_012184565.1 Aspergillus floridensis | reverse complement strand
AATGATCTATTAAGTAATAGACTGCATCTCGGTATATCTTGCGGCTGTCAAATCCACGGTTCCACACTTTGACACGTCAAATGATCTATTAAGTAATAGACTGCATCTCGGTATATCTTGCGGCTGTCAAATCCACGGTTCCACACTTTGCACGCGAAGGAGAGTTGAAGTTCCGAGATTCGATTTCCGCATCCGGCGATCTGCGACGAGGGTCACCTCAATAGTCTATTTTCTACACGGGACACGCAACGGTTGGTGGAAAACTTTACCAGCTCACTAACGAAGTGTCTGAGACATCGTGACGTGCGATCGTTGACTGTCGGAAATACGGGAGTTTCCGTCTCGTCCATCAGCTGCATGGGGTGTGCTGCACGCCACATACGATTCGACACCGCAATGCTGGGTCGAGGAAGCACAGTGGATACGCTGCTTTGTCGTGGACAAAGAGAATCATAATTTTTAGTGTATCACTAGTTGACTATACAGCTAATGTTCCATTGTGATGCGTTTTGCAAGACCGTCAAGCGCAGGCACTGTTTACCGCATTGGGACTTCTGAGGTATGGCATGCACATTCCTAAGCAACAAGTTGGAGAACTCTTTTCCTGGAATGCCCCAGAGACCCAGTAAAGTTGGTCTCAATGCGAAGACTGTCTGTCGATGTAGTACGATGGAAAAGAATAAGAAGAATGGGTAGCGCGTCATTGACTACGGGGCTGCCTTTCGAGTATCACGACGGGCACGACCATTCATTTATGAGAGTCACAGGGGATAGTCGTCGCATCCATGCCTCTCTTCTAAGGGCATCTTCACCGTCGTCCAACAACCACAGCACATCACCACCCGAACCCCAAAGAAATGGCCCCAAGCAACGATGCCCACCACCTGGGCGCGCCCAAGCCCGCAGACCGGGTGCTCCTGATCACCTACCCCCGCACGGCCTCCAACCTCCTCGTCAAGATGCTGTCGCTGCCCGAGCAGCCCAACGTCGTCTCCAACGAGCGGGGCGGCTACTTCTTCTGGGACGCCTTCATGAACGAGCGCGACACGGTCTGCAGCCGCCGGCCCGTCGAGCAGTGGGATCTCTCCGAAATCGCGAACCTGCGGCAAGGCTTCCAGCAGAACCTCGACCACATCGAAGCCAGCTCGCAGGCCGCCCTCACCCAGGGCAAGGTCTTCTTCGCCAAGGAGCACACCCTCTGGCTGGCCGAACCGGCCGTGATGGCCCAGTACCTGGCCACGGGCAGCCGCAGCCATCGCCCCGCGACGCGACTGGGCGTGCAGGTACCTAAATCATACCTCAGTCCTCAAACCAGCAGCGGCAGTGCAATATTCTCCCCGGAGAATTTCACCGTCCTCCCCGACGCATTCCTGGCCTCGTGGCGCGCGACCTTCCTCATCCGCCATCCGGCCCTGGTGTTTCCCTCCTTCTACCGCGCCCTGCAGGGCCTGGAGAAGGAGAGCTTCTGCGAGCCGCGCATGATCGAGCCGTTCCTAGAGCTGCACGCCACGCTGCGGTGGACGAGGCTGCTGTATGACTGGTACTGTGATCGCGGAGACTCACGGCCTGCGTTGCCGCTGCTGCTCGACGCGCAGGATGTCATCCACCGTCCGGAGGTGGTCGCCAAGTACTGTGAGCTCATCGGCATGGATCCGGAGAAGGTCCGCCTCCGCTGGAGTCAGTCGGAGCGGCGGTCGGGGGAGGAAGAGGATCCTCGCGCCCGGGCGGAGGCGGTCATGCTCGCGACGCTGGATCATTCCACTTCCTTGCTCAAGGAGAAGACTCCCGCGTTCGTGGACGTCGGGGCTGAGAAGGAGAAGTGGGAGCGTGAGTTTGGGAGGAGGGTGGCGGAGCAGATGGAGAGGTGGGTCGAGGGCGCTATGCCGGATTATGAGTACCTGTGGAGGAAGAGGATGCGCGTAGATTGATGCTGGCGTGGGGCACTAGTCGTTTGAGACAGAATGACACAAGATCTTGATTAATTCTGAAATCAGACTATCTCGTGGTTGAAAGATCTATCTCAAACTAGGATTAACTTGGGTGTGAGGCTGGCAAGGTTGTGTTCCTTCCGCAACTCATCTCCATGTCTCAATTGTTCTGCTTGAAGGCCAAGGCAAAGTGGAGCTTGTCTCCTAGATGGCGCATCGCAAACGCGTGCAGCCCGATGGAAACATTATGCAGGGCGATGGATTAAGATTGGATGGACTTTAGGAGCCAATACGCTACGAATATTTCAGTATGGAGAAAAAACATCAATCAATTGCTAGACGAAACATAGCGCAGAAGATTGTGAGGGTGCAGTCTCATCCCAAAACAAGCACGTAATCCATCAGACTCAGACGTTGCAGGTAGACAAGCCGCTCTCTGGACGTACGTTAGCACACCATCCTCTTGATTGGAGAACATAGAGAATCAACGGGTTATCATCAGGCGACTGAGGTGACATACTGCAACCACTGGGAACATTACTTCCGCTAACCCACCAACCCTTGCTCGTCTTATACCAGTCGCCGTTCCTGTAGAGCGTTTGTGTTAGTACAACCCGATAAGCGTCATTATTGCTGGGCTGGGAGCGTAGCATCGTACTTCCACTTGCACTTGTAATCGACGTTGGTTTGTGCCTGATAGCTTCCGGTCTGGACTACAGGCCATTGGTAGTAGTTGATTTGCTTGCTGGACTTGCATGACTTTCTGGCCGCGAGGTGGACGTCGATGTCGTCGGAGTCGCCGTCGGCTTCTTCGGCGGAGGGCAGGGCCAGGGTCAGGGGGAGCAGTGCGGTTAGGAGGTAGATTGGGGACTTCATGGTGAAGGTATAGAAATTTGAAGTGTCTTGGTTCCGAGTAGAGAGGGATTTCTTATAGTAGTGATGATGGTGTTGGGTGTGGGATGCTGTGCTGTTCTTATCTTCGGTGGTTAGGGTTGGTTGAGGCTTTTATACCACACAGGGGCGAAATCCAATACCACTGATATCTTTAGGTCTTGGTGGTTCACTTCCCATGGCCTACATTGCTCAGTCTAGATTCCCATCCAACCTGGGTTCCGATGTCTGGTCTATTCGTATCCGCTTTTAGGCATCCGATCGCTCGTATCACGCCCAACGATCCGGGTCTATGACACGGAAACACAGTCCTTGCTTCAACCCAAAACAAACAACCAAGTACTTAGCACTGCATCCAAAGAGGTACAGCTCGCAGAGCCCAAGCAAGTGGAAGCATGGTGACCTTTTGTGGATGGCGGAGAGCTCTCAAGTGTAGAATACGAGTATCCAAGAATAACCCTATTTTTGCACTGTCTTCCGCGCTAGGTGCTATGCAGCTGAATTAGAAGCAATGCGGAAAATACAAGCGCAGACGAATAGTCTAGATACAACACTCCGATCGCGCTAGCGAGGATCTACAATCCCTGGGACAATGTAATAGGTCTCTGAAGTATAGACTTCATGATTTGTCTCTTTTGTAGGAGATAGGCGGAAAGGTGCTTATGTTACAGGGTAACAGTCCCAGCTTTTGTTCTCTCAATTTGTCCAAGAAAAGGGCCAAGCTTTACCTCTCTATCTGGAATCCCAGTATAGACAAATAGACCTTCATCGAATTAGTAGCAGTTTAGAGAATCTTCGAATCTTACACGCAACGTTGATCATAGTTAATAACGCAGCCTTCGAAGAGCACCCATTTTGGCCCACCTACTATGAATCCGAAATCTAGACACAGGTGGTTCGTGTCTTCAGCTCAATACCCGTGTTGTGAAGTCCCCACATTGTCTTGTAAAGCTGGTTCGTTCCACCGTTGTGAATGAACGTCTGTTCCCAGCCATGATGCCAAGAAGTCCGCCCCGGATGCCCCGGATCCGGCCCTGTCTGGGGAGGGAGGTCCAGAATCTCTAGGCCTCGAGCCAAGACCTTCCGTCCAGAGATCACCAGGATTGATGAGAACGAGCTACACTGTTGCATGGAGCTGGATCCCACGGTTCGGAAAGCTGAGCTGCTGTCAGTGTCAGTGTCAGTGTCAGTGTCAACGGCTCACAGATCCGGACGGAGCCCCCACCACCGTACATATCTACGCATTTTTTTCACGCATGCTAGACATGGCGGCCATTGTCCAAGGAGCGATATGGTATGTTTCATAACTTGAAGATTGGGTTGGGCTAGTTGCCGCTCATGACTCCGTAGGTTATTTGACGGAGGCGCTGGCTGACTTCTGAATGGTGATGTCTTGAAGAAACAGCATTGACCATGTACGTGAACCAGAAGATAGAATTTTGAAAGGCTCAGATTATCTAGGGCGAGCCGTTACCGAGATGACGTGAGGCGGTAGAAATCCAAGTCTGGTGCCGGTATACAAGATGATACCGACGGTCTTCCACATAACGACAAAAGCTCAACACTTTTGCTCGACTTCGCCCGAGATATTGAAAAGGGCTTGAGGTACTGTGCTTATACGCCGTGGATGCTGAAATAAGGTCATGTATCTGAGATTCAGAGCAACAAAGTAAGCTCACAAAGAGAGAGCAATCTAGTTGGGGGTCTCGCCGCACCTTTCCTGCCCTCGAGACAAGGAAAGGGAGGGGGGGAGGGCGGCGGCACCTACAAATACAGATGCCCCACACCTCGGCCAACGCTAACTTTGGGGGTTCATCGTGAAGAAAGCAACGAAGCTTATTGTCCGGCCAGCAAAGGCCAAGAACCTACGAGCCAGGAAAACTCACTTCACGGAGATTGACCGCATGGCATATGCACGGCGTACGCTGAGTTCCCCCAGCACGATTGCCGTGCCACGAATCCGGTTGTCCGGTGTTCGGGCCACAAACGGGTCGGCTCCGTGGGACGTAGTCATGGAACCTCGCTTACAGCAACACTCTCAGCCGATGGGTAAGCGACTGAAGATTTTTACTTAGTACTAGATTCTGGATCATTGCATGTATGTTCAGGAGGGCCGAGGATCGCTTACGGACCAACTCCTTGCCCCTTGTTTTAGGGCTAACCATGCCGATGGATTTGGGTGACAGGCGGGGGCGACTAGACTATTTCGGGGGGTTTTCCCCCGGCGATCGGCATCCACCACAATCTATCTGAATCGGCAATCGGGCCTCGTGCTCTAGGCATACGTACGCTACCGGCTCAATGAGGGAACATGTTTAGCGGCACGAGAGAACTGGGGTCGCTTGCTGAGTCGTTCGGTAGAGGGATCGAGAAGGGATGGCCAGCACGACTGATTCATGTTACACTAAACATATATCACCTTGTGCCCCAGCATAGAGGTCCTGTCTTCGAGCGAAATGCGATCCAAACATGGTTGCTCTAACTTCATTCCTGCATATCCTCCCTCTGCTCCTCGCCACGGCACAGGGCCAGCTCGCTGGCCGCGTTGGACCCTTGACGACCGCGGCAGAGAAGAATGCCACCAGAACGTGCAATGTGCTCGATCACGGGGCCGTTGCAGACAACGCAACAGACGTCGGGCAGCCCATGATCGATGCCTTTGCGGACTGCGGAAGAGGGGGCGTCATCTACATCCCTCCAGGCGATTACCTCCAAACCACATGGGTCCACCTCACCAATGGCAGTGCCTTTGCCATCCAGCTAGACGGAATCATTTATCGCGGGGCCGCCCCCTCATCGCAATCGTGCATGTTCGAAATCTCCTCGAGCAGTGACTTCGAAGTTTTCAGCTCAACATCGCGCGGTGGCATTCAGGGCAGCGGATACCTGTATCACCAGTCAGGTAACTTCGTGGGCCCGCGACTCCTCCACGTCAGTGGGGGATCGGACTGGTCGGTTCATGACCTGGCGCTTGTCGACTCCCCGATGTTCCACTTTGTGATCCAGGGGGCTAGTAATGGTGAGGTGTATAATATGGCAATTCGCGGTGGGGATCATGGAGGGCTTGATGGGATTGATGTCAGCGGAACGAATATCTGGGTTCATGATGTGGGTGTTTCCAGCATGCTTTGTCGACGGGACAGCATACACTGACAATTTTAAATACAGGTCATGGTCACGAACAAGGATGAATGTGTAACAGTCAAAGTAGGAGCCTCAACAATCCTGGTCATACAGTGTATCAAGTGACTAACGTTGCACTTTTGACAGACCGGGTCGAAGAACATCCTCGTCGAGAGCATTTACTGCAACAGTAGTGGAGGGTGCGCCATGGGGTCCCTGGGCGCTGGGACCAACGTCAGCGATGTCACCTACCGGAACGTCTACACATGGTCATCCAACCAGATGTTCATGATCAAGAGCAACGGAGGATCGGGGACTGTGTCGAATGTCCTCTTCGAAAACTTCATAGGTGAGTTTGCCTTGTCACATAGCGATGATGCCCTAGCGCTAGCCCTGAGACGGAGACCTAATATCGATCCCCAACCTATCTAGGCCATGGAAACGCCTACAGCTTAGACTTTGACACAGCCTGGAGCAGCATGTCCACGATCGAAGGGGACGGCATCGCATACAGCAACATCACGTTCCGCAACTGGAAAGGCACCGAGATCGACGGTGAGGACCGTCCGCTCATTAAGGTCAAATGCCCCGCCTTGACGCCCTGCACGGATCTGGCGATTGAGGAATTTGCCCTCTGGAACGAGGAGGGCCACTATGCACTGCACGTCTGCGAGCACTCGTACGGCTCAGGCTATTGCCTCTCCAACGCGACCGTCCCAGTCACTGGCACCGCGGGAGGCTACACCACGACGCAGTACATCAACACGCCCCCGGCGGGCTACTCGGCCACCACGATGGCCGAGGACCTTGCGACGGCGTTTGGAACCTCCGCCTCCATTCCGATTCCGACAATCCCCACTTCGTTCTACCCGAGCTTGACGCCGTATAGTACCCTTGCGGGGGCTTCGGCCTTCCCTTCGAGTAGTGCTTATCCCTCGAGCAGCTCCCACCCTTCGAGCAGTGCACTGCCGTCTTACAGAGAGAATGCGACGGCATCGGTCAGAACCTCGACTCCGGCTGGATTGTCGACTCTGACCCACCAGACACCGATTTCTTCTTCGGTGGTTTCGCCGTCCTCGGAGCCACCATCCGCGTGTTATTTCACCACATCAAGCCCGGATGTCACAGTGGCCTCGTCAGCTTCATCATCGATGTCCACCGCCTCGGCATCCTCGGCTTACGATTCGTATACGGGGCAGCGCGTACCGCCGCGACCGCATGGTCTGGGCGGGCAGCACCTCCAATTTCACCAGCACCACGGAGGTCGCCATCCCTACCACTGAGACTCATCGTCTCGTCGGAGCTAATCCTGGATAATGAAAATCCGCATTTATCTATGCGGTGCTTTGTTAAATATAATCTAGCTGAGGGCACCGCAAGTGATAGCGCAGGGCATAACGAAGTAGCCAGCTAATTACCAAACCAATCCTTGAATGCTCTATCTGGTCCTATTTAAACGGACTGTCTATCCTCCGGTACACTACCTTCTCTTCTACTTATAAGCCTATCTTACCTCTATAGGTTACATGTATGGTCAGTACATAACGTAGCCATTGTTTATGGTACAGCTATTGAATCTCAGTGGATGCTGGAATTTCATCTGGTAGTATAGTATGCAAATCAAGATGACTGCAAGGCTCGATGTCAGGGCACGTGCTGCTTTAGTGCTTACTGCATGCAGTGTTGCCGTGTTCTCTCATCCTCGTCAGCGGATCCGCCACTTCCGTCCCCTACTACCCCACCCACCACCTACCACCACCTACCACCACCATGTCGTTGCGGCGCAGGTCTTGCAACGCCTGTTTCAAAGGTCGAAGAAAATGCGATCTGGCATATCCAGTCTGCGAAAATTGCAAGAGAACAAACAAAATCTGCAAATATGCATACCCGCCCAGGCCACCACCAGGGCGCACCGACGACCCACCAACTGTGCCAGATGAGATACTCGTCTCACCAGTAACGCGTACGACTAATACCGCTTTGGACCTGGATCTTCTGAAGTCACCTGCAATTACTATCTTGGATCCAACCGAGCAAGACGCAGTGCTCCCGCTTCCGCTGAGTTTCACACCAGGCCCATGTACACCGGACTTCACGCCGCCGGAGACTATCTCATTTTCAGCCACATCAAGATTCGTAGGCACCCTCGGCGAGGTCCAACCCATCCAGGGCAGCACACGGTCATGGCAGTGGGTGATGGATGAGCTCAAAACCTACCCGGGGGAATTCGCCCGACGGGGAGAGACAATCTTCATCCACCGCGACCTGTACCGCGATGAGACGCCACGGCCGATCCGGACGGCCTTTGGCGTCTGTTCCTCCTTTTGCCTCAGTCCCGAGTCGACGAACCGGGAGATGGCATTTCGCGTGATCGACGCTGAAGTCTCCGAGCTGCTCCAACCCGCCACCGAACCGAGTTCGAGCTCTAGTTCCAGGCTACTTCGAACAGAGCTCGCGCGGCTCCAGGCACTACTGCTTTACCAGACCCTCCGACTCTTCCATGGCAACTTGCAGCAGCGGGTCGCAGCCGAGCAACAGGGGTCCATGCTCATGACCGCAGCGCTGAAGATCATCGTTCGCGCGCAGTCCGAGCCGGAGCTTCAAAGGCCAACGATCCGGCATGCTTGGGTCCTCAGCGAGTGCATCCGACGCACCGGTCTCCTGGTCTACTTTCTCTACGGGGTCAACTCAGTGTATCGAGAAGGGATCTGTGTGGGACTGCACACACTGCGGCAGTTGCCTTTGTCGGCGGAGATGTCTTTTTGGGGAGTGGATGATGAGCGTGCATTTCAACAGGACCAAGGGCATTCGCACGGTGAGCTTGCAGAGACGCTGCCCTACGAAGCGTTCCTGGCGCGATGGCTTGTTTCGATGCCGCGGCGGCTGGATGGCTTTGAGAAGTTGCTGATTGTTCCGTGTCAGGGGCTGGAGGCGGCTGAAGCGTTTGAGAATCTGGGGGGGTTGGTTGCGTAGTTTCTTTAATCTTTGCTCGGGCACTCCGACTATGCCCGGACGATAGATTGGTGCATTTGTCTCTGCACTTTCTTGCTGCTAGCCATTAATCCTGTCCCAACTCTCACCACGATGTACCTAATTCAATAGCAATTGAGACTGAAGACTAAGTAGTCCAGTAATGCAGAGACCACCCGGGCTCTGCATTGAGACCATACCTTCATGGAACGACAAGCAATTGCGTCAATCCTTGACATCTGGTAGAGCTTTTCCTTTCCACATGTTTTCGAGCTCTCTGATGAATCTGTATATTCTGGTTTAGACCCGGGATGCCATTGGGTTTATGAGGAAGTGATGATATCGAAGCTGGGAATGGGTGAGGGGTACAGTATCTTGATATTGCCGACTTATCAGGTTCGGAGAACTGCCAAACACCAGTTACATATCGAGGCGGATGTTAAAATACCGCCGCTAAATCTTCTTGGCATGTCGATGGATTAGCGTGAGCTTGGTGGATTAATTTGCGAATGTAAGTTCCGAGTCCTCACTACACGGTACATACGAGGTTTGCCACGATAAGCACCCCCTAATCGCCCCTTCATCACCTCCAATGCAGCTGATCCAGAGAAACAACCTCCCAAAAAGCTTATCCCCTACGTGTCGGGAACGAATACCTTCCCCCTCGACTTCAAGAAAGACTACGTTGCAAAATTCGGCCGCTACCCCTACACCACCCTCAACGCGGCCAACGACTCCTCCTTCACCCCACAAAACGCCACCCTAGGCGAGATCGGCCACGCCCTGCAATCCGAGTTCTAAACCTTCTACCGCAAATACTTCCTGTCTGGCAACGAAGAAACCTGCTCCGACGCCATCGTGGTCTTCCCCTTCAACGGCAACGGCGGGAACCCCTGGTCTCAGGACAGTAACATCAATTATACCGTGCAGGGCAGCGCACCGACGCTCCGGGGTTATATCAGCTGGAACAATCTGTCCGTCATGCACGAGAGCTCCGAAGTGGTGGTGCCAGTGGGGACGGTGAACTACCACAGCCGGGTGTCACTGATGGAGGAGGAGCTCCCGGCCACGTTGGAGATTCAGGCGGCGGTCGGGTGCGATTTTATGCTGATGAATCTTATGCGGGCGGTTGTGTATGAGCGGGGCTTGAAGTAGGGGGTGCAAACTGGGTCGTGTCTGAGGGTGATGATTCTAGAACCAGCGCTGTTTGAGTGGTGCTGAGCAGGTATACTTCCTTACGTCTAGGTAGGGCTGCGGGCTGCGGGGGAGCCCCACTTTTGCCCGCCACCTCCGCAACACACCCGATGCCCGCAGCGCCGAGCTTAATAATGCATCAATCTATAACTGCAAAGAAAGGAGCAAACACGGAGGATAGAGTTTCGTATTACCTTACCCGAGAGACAGCCCGCATCTGCTTATATGTACACCTAGAAACTATATAAAGAACCAAGCTCCTTATCCCAGTTGCCCAACACAGCAACACAGCAACCCTCCTCCCGCCCAGCCCTAAACCAACTTTCCGCACGTTCATCCATCCAGCCCAACCAAACAAAGATCTCCTTCTTACCTCGAGCAAACCATGACCAAGACAGTCACCATAATCGGCGCCACCGGCACCCAAGGCGGTTCCGTCATCAACGCCCTCCTCTCTACCCAGTCAACCTACACGACCATCCGCGCCATAACCCGCAACCCCACCAGCCCCGCCGCGCAGGCCCTCGCCGCGAAAGGCGTCCAACTCATCCCAGCCGACCTGCACGACCCCACCTCTTTGGAGACCGCATTCACCGACACCCACGCCATCTTCGCCGTGACCGATTTCTTCGAGGCCCTGCCCACCCACGGCGTCGACGGCGCCATGGCGCTCGAAACGCAGATGGGGATCAACATCGCCACCGCGGCGGCGGCCACCGCAACGCTGGAGCACTTCATCTGGTCGACGCTGCCGGACTCGCGGGCCAATACCGCGGGGCAGGTGGTGGTCCCGTACTACGAGAGCAAGCGCCGCGTGGACGAGTTCATTGCCCGGAAATTGCCGGGGCTGTGGGCCAAGACGACCTTTCTTTGGGTCGGGTGGTATGGTTCGAATATGCTGCTGCCGTGCTTTCAGCCGATGAGGGTGCGCGGTGCGGAAGGGGGTGAGTTTCTGACGCTGACGAATATCGATCCCGCTACCAGGATTCCGGTGGCCGGGGACGAGAGGGTTAATGTGGGGTTGTTTGTGAGAGCGATTCTGGAGCAGCCGGACAGGACTCTGCCGGGAAGGGCCGTGGCGGCGATTACTGAGTATCGTGCGTTGAGGGATGTGGTGGAGGCGTTTGGGAATGCAAAGGGGGTAAAGGTGCGGTGTGTGCGGATTGAGAGGGAGGATTATCGGGCGTTGTGGCCCGGGTTGGCGGAGTTGATGGATGTGTCGCATTATTACTTTCAGGTCACGGATGGGAGGTCGTTCACTGCGGTGGGAGAGGAAGAGGCGGTTCTGGGCGCGGAGGATCTGGGGGTGGACGGGTTGGTTGGGCTGGAGGAGGCTTTTGCTGGGGTGTCTTGGCTGGACTGATTTTTTCTTTTGGCATTTGGTCTGGTGACAGCTTCGACATGCTAGAGATGTTTGGGTGGATGCTTGGGAGCTGGAGTGATTGAGATGAATGTGTATGACAACTCCGATAGTCGGTTTCTCCATTTATAAATCAAAAGTTGAAACTCGTCAGAGCATTCCTCAAACAGCTGAGCGTCGAGACGGTGCAGTAAATTCACCTAGAAGCAAGCAACCCCGTCAGAACCATCTCCAACCGCCCGACCCCCTTTACCAACCGATCCTCGGCTCACCACATTCCCGAAACCATCATGCCCAACCCCACCATCCAGTGTACGATCAATGTCCACAAGCCGCGGAGCAGGCGAGTGATTTGCAGGCGTGACAGGCAGGAAGTCATAGACGTCGTCGCACACGACCAGCGCGTCGTGTCGTCGTGCCAAGCGCACGAGGGCCTCGCGGCGGGGGACGGACATGGTTGCACCGGAGGGATTCGCGTAGGTTGGCACGCAGTAGATCAGATGTTTGTATTTCTTGCCCGGGCTAATTTGGTCTGCGCCTGCGTTTCTGGCCTTCCCACCCTCCCCGCACGCCGCACACCCAGGTGAATGATGACTACCCGGGCCATCTGCTATTCCCCGCTCCAGCTCCGCAACCTGCATCCCCTCCCCATCCTCTGGCACAGCCCGCAGCCGATCCCCCAGCCCTGCGTCCCGGAACATGGCAAACACCAGATGATACGTCGGCTCAGGGAGCCACACCGCCACCGTATGGCGCGGGTCCGTGAAGACCTGCAGGATGCACGCGAGGTTCTGGGAGGCGCCGCCCGTGATGCAGATCCGCTCGGTGGGGATGGGCCGCGCGGGCGCGTAGAACTCCGTCAGCCATGTGGCGATGTTTGCTCGGAGAGGGCGGTAGCCTGCTTCGTCGCCGTAGTCGAGGGCGGGGATGTAGAGGCTTGGGTTGGAGAGGACGGCTGCGGCGGCTGATCGGAGGTGTGTGGCGGGGAGGAGCGAGGGGTGCGGGCAGCCTTTTTGAAGATTGATGGGTTGCATTTTCTTTCATGTAACTCATCAGGGAGGGGAGGGATGGGGAGATTTGCGGAACTCGATTGTCTCTATATAGGATGTGGAAAGGAAGCTGGGGATGGGGTGAAGAGATGCTAGCCCTAAGTTTGGCTTCATCTCCGCTGCCCGGATAGGCAGTGTATGCGATCGGACCAGTCATATCGGTCTTGCCTCGATGGGAACCCGGGACTATCGAGTGGAGCTTACTATTAGTGCGTTGCTAGCAACAGACAATTGTTCACAAGTGCTCGGTCAATGGGTTTTATTTTCTATTGTCCTTGGCGGAATCGACTGTCATCAATCAGGTGGTTGTGTGGTTGACAGCCACCATATGATCATGGCGAGATCGAAGAGATAATTGTCTCCGTTGTAGGATCGGATCCGGCACCAACCCGTGTATCCCCCCGTTCGTGGGGAGTCAACGTTTGATGGATGGAAGCAGTCTGCTATGACTAATAACCTATTATCGGGTTTCTCTCACTCCCCTCCGAAAATACTTCTTCTGTCAGAGGGTAGGTAGGATGCTGTCTTGTTCCAAATCACACTACAACACCGTTGTATTGAGGACTAACACATTCTGTACTACCTGCACCACTAAGAGCCTACCCCCCATCCGCTTACCTCAAAAATACTTTCCCCTCAAATCCCCGAATCATCCTGAAACCGCCCTTGCGGATTCCAATGATTCGCCGGATCCGCATACCAGCGCTCCCAGTTGTCGCATGTCCGGTCCAGCTGCCCCTTCGCGAAGGTCGTCGGGACCTGCGCGATCTGCGCGGCCAGCACCTCCTTCAGCTCCAGGTCCTGCAGCGCCAGCCCGCCGGACGCGTGCCACGCGATGTGGCAGTGCAAGGTCCAGACGCCCGGGTTGTCGGTCTTGAAGGCGATGACGATGAACCCGTTGCTGGGGAGGAGAACGGCATCGCGCCGGCGGGGATTGTCCAGGGAGAGATCGAGGGACTCCGGGCCGTCGTAGGGGAACTCGGAGTATTGGAGGATGGCGAAGTCGTGGCCGTGGAGGTGGATCTGGATCCCGAGATGCGGAGAGGTGGGGTTAGGGTGTGGGTTATCAGGTTTTCAGGTGTGTGTTGGGATTGGAAGAGGGCGGTAGGGATATTTAGCAGGGAGAGGTAGGCTTACCGGATGAGCAACAGGTACCAACCGACCTCCCGAGACCGGGCTGGGATTGTCCAGGTTGCCCCCGATCAAGATCATATAGTTCCAGGGGGATGTCTGCGGGGGAGTCCCCACTGGCGGCTCCTCGGCCAGGTAGATAACGGCATTGGGGTCGTAGGGCGGGTCGAGGTGGTTGACCGTGGGCTCGGTGTAGTTGACGAAGACGGTGTCGTTCAGGAACTGCCACACGTTGACCGTCGCGGCCGCGTCGTTGCCCTCCGCGGGCAGGGACCAGGTGTCGATCGTGACCGACGCCTCCAGGAGTGCATGGTTGCTGTGGTACTTAACTGCGGTGAGGCTGGTAGCGGGTGGTTCGATGGTCCACGGGACGACGGGGACCAGGTCGAGCATGTCACTGCAGGTGGAATTGTACGACCAGGCTGTCGTGGTCGGTACTGGAGGTTTCTCGTCGTCATCATCCCCGTACCACAGGATGCCCTGTCTGTCGTCCGGGAAGGTCTCGAAGTTGTGGCATCCGTCCGCGGGCTCGGTGCGGATCCAGTAGCCCTGTTTGGATCTGGAAATTACTGTCTTGCTGAGAGTCTCGAGGACGACGTGATAACGCTGGCCTGTTAGATCAGTCAATGCGGATTCCTTCATGCATGCACCATGTCGTTGAGAAGGATATTCTTTGGGACGAGCATTACCAATTCCAATATAGATGTGGTTCGTTGCATATGGCTCAACGGGGACTAGGTCATTGCCGATGACGGTCATGTTGTGGCCATCTATACTGAAGATAAAGGTGCTATCCGTGGATGCGTTGATCAGGCGTAAGATGTATCGTTTTCCAGGCTTCACCATTTTGTGATATCGATTCTTGGGGAATGATCCGGCATAGCTCCCTGATCCAATGGCATGTCAGTATCTGGCTCGCCTGTCCTTCGAGGAAGGAATGTAACATACCCTTTCCATTGATCAGAATACTAGTCTGTTTCGGAGGCACGCGGGGCGGATTTGCGACAGGATTCGCGAACTGCTCCTGGTAGTAGTCCATAAACGCACTGCGGTGTTTGTGATCAGAGATGAGGATCGGATCCAGGGCGCTGTCGAAGTTGGCGGACGTGGGACCATGGATCGTCATCGGACCCAGCAAGCCATCTGAGTACTGCAGACTGTAATGGCTGTGGTACCAGGTCGACCCGTACTGGGTCGTGTTGAACACGTAGCTGAAAGTGTCTCCCGGGGCAATGGGGCATTGAGTAATTCCCGGCACGCCGTCCATGAGGGTGGACCCAAATTGGCGAATGCCATGCATATGAATCGCAGTCCCGTTTTTCGAGAGGGTGTTCTTGACGGTGATGTCTAGAGGTGGGTCTGTTCAGTAGTGGAGGGAGCATTTAATTTGTGTTAATACTTACTCACTACGTCACCCCAACACGCCTCTGTCAAGAGGTCAGTAGCCATCAAAACCATTGATACTAAGATATTATTTGCACTCACGTATCCAAGGGCCAGGGAAAGACTTGTCAAACAGCTTGGCGTATGGAAAGTCGATGCCATCCCAATTCGCAGGACGCTTCGTATCTTCGCCTACAGTGAGGAAGTACTAGGACTATTAACCCTTTCGCTGCGTCGAGAAGCCGAGAAGAAGTACTTACTTTGCGTTCAATTCCAACGGGAGCTCTAACTTCGTAGTCCGTGTGGATGGTAAAATCCTTAGAAGCATCGGTCCGATGTTTCAGCCAGACACCTCGGTTGTTAGGCGAGGGATCGTAGGTGTAGTCGGCTGCCATAGCCGGATAATGGCACTTGAAGGGACCATGAACAGTCTCATCCTCAGCAGCACCTGGTGGCACAAACGATAGAGTGCCTGGCGCAAGTGGGATTTGGGTTGATTCCGGTTCATATGGTCCACGGAACAAAGGGAAGCTCGGCTGAAAGGCGAAGAAAGTTATGATATTGATGATGTAGGTTTGTAAGAACATGATGACTTTACAGGAGTCCTGCAGATAAAAAAATCGGTAGCTCTGCACGAAGGTATGCAAATTCATTCTTATGTATCTTAGATTAGGCCCCTGTCCCTGGTTTCCAAGTTTGACCAGAATCATCAACCGAGGTCTCGTATAACGCGCCCGATGACATCCTTGCCAAAATCCTTCTCGGAAGCTCATGACGTGAGTCGGAGATGCAGTCCTTGTCATCATAGAGTGTACAAGAAGATTTTCTCAAGGAGTGGTATCATCTTTCTAGGATTGCGTTGTTGGGACAATCTGCTCCCAGACTAGACGCACAGAATGCATCCGTTCTAGATCTAATAGCCTATAGACTGCATTTGGAACACCTCACTAACATTATGCCAAAACTGATGTCAGGAGAGAAAGCCATTGGGCATATATCTTCTATTCTATTTCAAAAGAGCTGGGACAGTAAGCACCCAGGCTCTATCACAATCTAGCTGAGACTGTTGTAGGTTGGACCGCGGCTTAGCCCAAAGTAGCACCCGGTGACATTTCATGCGGGCTAAGCCTATGGATCATCTGATCTTGTATGAGACTCAGTGAAATAGGACGCAGGTAAATATTTATTCAATGTACAGAAATATCTCACATTCCCTCCGCCTCTGAAAGCAATTTCTTCTGGGCCCGAACCTGAAGCAAGGGAGGGACGAGAAGTAAGCTACATGCTGGATTAAGAAGAATCCACTCAACAAAACCTCCCACAAAGGTAGCTTAATAATTTCTTGCATAAAGAAACACGGGTTTTTGTTTCTGTAGTGTAGTTTCGAGCAGGGTATGTTAGGTGGACGAACGACAGGACTTTGGTGCGACAACAACCCACGGGAACCCGACTGCCCGGCTCGCCAGGCCCGGTACGCCCCATAGCCCCGTGTAACCCTAACACGACAGCAAAAAGCAACGACCTAGTGCTAGTATTAGAACTATTAGTTACACCTGGTAGCATTGTAACACCAAGACCGTGGCTGTCCACGTTTCCGTCACTCCATGCCGTGCTGACGCAGACGGATCCGAGATACTCTTGTGAACCTGTTCTTTCTGAAAGCCATTCATGCTATATATCCTTAGCCATGGAGGCCCCTAACCGTCATGGATTGCCTCTTTATGATACGAGTGAGATTACGTATTAAGAAGCAATTCGCAATGACGCATAGTATCTGGAATGTAATTACACAATTTGTACAATGAGCCTACCCACCCACCTGATACATATTCAAGGTATGAGCGAGAAATGTGTACTTTTCACTGAGAATATCATCACGGCAATCTAACCTCTTCTTTTATGCCTGTCCTCTTTCAAGGGTCATTTTTGATCTCCTTTATTGGCCGGATTTTCGTAGTGAAGTGGATCACTGATAGCAAGTTTCCGAAAGCATTCTAGTTAACCGTGCTGTGATCCTGCAAACACAGCTTCCCTCACTAAATGCCTACTCCATGACTTGCTGATACCTGATTTCTGGATCCAAGCACCTTTTTACGTCCTTTTATAAGTGTCTTTCTGAGCACCGTCTCCCGCAATCTGAGTAGCGAAGCCTGTGGAAGTCTTTATCGGTAGGTAGAGCCACAACCAAAGCTCTTTTTAGCAATCTCTTAAGTTAAGCAGAACTTCGAACACAGATTAACTTACGAATAGCAAATTTCTGATAAACGTTGTATCTCATTTAGATTTAACATCTCAAGCATTGTATCAAGCAACATGTAAAGAGCGATAACTCCATTCAACTACTCTTGAATAACGTAAGTCACTCTACTGCCTAACTTCTTTGAAAAGGTGCTTACGAAGGTGCTTACGAAGGTGGTTAGAAGTGGGAAAACACTTACTTGGGCTGGCAGAATGAACTGATAAGAGCGTCTCACCGCTCAGCGAAAAAGATTGTCAAGACATGATTTGCTCTATGGGATCTCAAATCCTGTCATGTGCATTTGAAAGGAACTGCTAAATATAGTAAACAATCTGCGCAGGCATGATGGCGGCTGCGATCCGCCATAGTTGTGGTCATAGCCCCGCTTCCTCAGCATATAATACGCACAAGTGACGAAGTCTGTATGATCATCGATGGTTCCTTAGGACAAAGTACGGGCTCGGTCACAAATCGCTTGTTCCTTGCCTAATATGCAGCTGACTCCAGTTACCAAGCGGTTTCCTTACAAGAGGCAAGATCTCAATCCTTCTGTGGCCAGCCACACAGCCACCAAGAACGTGCTGCTCACAATATCTCCCCCTGTTCTCAGCTGTATGAAGTTGTGACGTCTAAAAGCCTAGATGAAGATGTTCGTTCAGCCATTATCAGCGCACTCCAAGCCATCAGTTCTATTTCGCGCCGAGTGCCGGAGAGACACGAGCTTCAGAGACGGCTACGTGTGCGCACGGAGAACGAACTACGAAAGTCCACCATCACGGCAAGAGTTCGAAGACCATCTTTCCTGGAGAAGAATACCCACGCGCTTTCTATCTTTCGGCACTTGGAAGCGAGCCCTTCAGCGACGAAAGCAATTGGAAAATGAGAGGGAAGAGAACACCGTGGTGAATGCTGTGTGGGCGGAACATATAACAGGTGTATTCAGTGCGAAGGAGGTTGCGACTAGGCTTACATATCCTAATCCAGACCTGTATGGCGAGGAATATCTTGTTGAAGGCGGTATTGCGGCTGACGATTATCGGGTTCTTGCTGTCTTCCGAGGGTGGGGGACCTGAACGCAATGTCGTCTTCGCATGGCCTTTTTATGAAGCTTTAACAACAATCCCGAGCGAATTCTTCCCTGGACTAAGATCGCATAACGCACTGATAGCAGATGAAATATACAGCCGTTTGGGAGTTCGTGACGATAGGAAGCGGGATGAGCTTGTGAAAGCAATCTTGGAAAGTCCTTGGTTTTTTCCGACTATTGGGTATAATTGGTAAGCCAATATTCAAGATGATCGAATTGCATTTCACTTGCAATCCATCGCTTCAGAGAAACACTCGGAGTCAGTGGACTTTGGCAAGTTATGATATAGCGATTTGATGGTACAATTAACAAATCGGTAGCTTATTATGCCGCCCCTGTCGATCGATTACCTATTTGTACCATTATCTGCTCCAGAGAATTTAGTGAATTCGAAAGAAGTGAGAAAAAACAAGTAAGATTGTAGCTATAGTAGACGTGATGGTAGAGGAGATGAGTTGCAGTTACTCGATAGATCCTGATAGAAAATTCAAGTTATGACAGGACAAAAAAACACATGGATATAGGTAAGTAGATTCTAAGACTCAGGGGTGAATTGAAAGCAGGAAGGATAGATATCTGAGTGAAATCGATGATTTCTGCAGCGTAAGAAGAAAGAGGCCGACGTTTTCCTGCAGTATTCAGGGCTGTAAAGTTCTCGTTCTCTGAGCCCTTCGGATCCATCGCTGATTGGCTGTTTGGACTCTCCGAAGGCCACCACTGATGGCTTGGCAAGTAAATTACATTCAATGCCAGAATCTCCTTCACGAACACAGCATAGCAGGGAAGGAATTGCCTGCTGAACACGAAGATTACCGACACTTCGACACAGGTCCGTGAGGTCACTTGGTCACTTTCGCCGCAGGTTCGCGTCCAGATCTTTGGATTAAAACAATCCCGTCTGGTTCTGCAGCATCGTGCTTCAACTGCGTTCTTGTGACAGAGCAATCTAAAGATATTTAAGCATGTTAACACATTTGTGGCTTACAGGTTAATGTTTAGGTACTTCTGTAACATGGCAACCGAAGTTAGTAGGCCATATTTATTAGTTACTAGCCACTCCTTAACCCAATGATCATGGCAAGTGGCAATACTGAGTATATCCAGATTCGACTTTCTTACTAATAATCAAGGAATACTGATAACTAGTTAGAGGTTGTCGGATTGGATGAATAAGCACGTTGTAAGCAATGGCAATGAGTCACAGACTCCACCAGGCAGGTTCCAGACGCTCTCTCATCACTTGTGCGTTATATAATCATTATATGATACTTGTGTAAATCTACGATGCTGCCTTGGCGTTTGTTTGCCCACAAAAAAATCATTGCCCTATGGATCATATCGTCCCAAGTGGGGTTTCTCAGCCCTATGAAGCCCAAAGGTCATGAGAGTGTCCACAAGGGTCAACGAATTTGGTCAGGGGTCTTCGGATGAACGCTTAAGGAAGAATAAGCTAATTACAGAATAAGCAAATTAGCCCAAGGCTTCGAAAACCATGTCTGTAAAGAAAAAGAGTATGAAGGGGGCCAACTAGGTATTCTATCGAGCACCTAGCGCGAAAATACTCTTCCCGAATCTAGTCTGCTGCTACACGAACTGACCTTTGAAATGATGGATTCGAGCTCCGCGCTTAACCTTGACCAGGTCGAGCAATACTTCGCTCATATTGGATTGCCTATGCGGGATCTTCTAATGCGAAACGCCCAACCAGACCTCGAAACCCTCTCCATCATCCAAGCCCATCACCTATCACGAATCCCATATGAGAACCTGGAGCTGCATTACAGCAAAGCCCCGCGGATCTCGTTAGACGTCACCGACATTTACCATAAGTTCATCGTGGCGGGACGCGGGGGCTACTGCATTGAGCGCAACCTCTTTCTCTGTCATGTGCTGCGCTTTTTAGGGTTCCAGGTGCATCTCACCGGCGCTCGTCTCCACCGAGACGCAACCACTTCCGCGCCAGGGTGGTCAGGATGGTAACTCATGCCCCCTCCCCGCCGCCCTCTTTCTCTCGGATGAAGTGTCAATTTGACTGATCATCCCGACCAATAGGGAACACGCTGTGAATATCATCACTCTATCCGACCAAGCCCAGTACCTGGTGGACGTGGGCTACGGCGGCGATGGCCCCATCGTTCCCGTGCCCTTGGCAGTCACCGGCGTGACGCTTCCCAACCTGGGCATCCAGGAGCTGCGCTTGTCGTATGAGTCCGTCCCGGAGCTCTCCAGTCGACCGGACCAAAAGCTCTGGACGTATCAGATCCGCAACGGCGCCAATCGGGCCTGGCGACCGTGTTATGCTTTCTCCGACCTCGAGTTCCACCCGCGCGACCTCGAAATCATGAACTTCTACACCAGCCAGTTTCCGGGCAGCTTTCTCACCACGCGCGTCTTGGCCATTCGATTCCTCGCCCGCGACGGTCACATCTACGGGAAGGTGGTTCTGGACCAGGATAAGGTCAAGGTCAACACGGGGGGTAAGTCCGTGCTGGTCCAGACGTGCGTGACCGAGGCGGAAAGAGTCGAGGTGTTACGGGAGCGGTTCGGCGTTGTCTTGGCGGAGGAGCAGCAGCAGGCGATGCTCTGGAGAAACTCCGCAATAATCCCTGGTGGTGCGGATTGATCATGTCCTCGCAGGTTCTGGTTCTTGACGGGACTGAATTGGAATGGGGTTGGGGGGGTGCATTGCGTGAATGGCCTTCTGTAGTTCGGTGGTGCGGAGTGCCACTGGCAACATCAGCATTTTCATATAGAAATGTCCATACAACGAAATGCACGAGTACATACTGAGAATAGTTCGAGGTTGTTCCATACTACCTACGTAGTACTACCTTGCAGTAAAGGTAGGTTAGTAACTATTCGTAAGACAGTAGTATGGATGACTTCAGGTAAGGCGACCAACGAATCGGAGGGCGGTCCGCAAAGCCCACATTAATTAAGTACAGCGAACACGACAAAGCATTAGTTAGTCAAGGTACCTAGTATGCTGGACTGCATCTCACATTGTGGGAGATTTTCCTAGTCGGTCAGTTAGATTGAGAAGCCAGGTAATTGCTCAAAGTCTCACAGGCGGTCGGGCTCCACGTGACCCTCAAACCCAAGGATTGATTGACCCTTGATTGACGGCATCACTCTTGAGGCCATGTCCGACCCTGCACAAAAGCTTGTCACTGAATCAACAAGGGGTAGAGAGAGAAATGGACCCTCAAGACTTAGCTCGGAAGCGAAGATATACACTGTCAAATCTTGCCAGCAGGAGACGATTAAGGATCCCCAATGCGTGTGCTCCGTGCCGCCGCCGAAAAGTATGAGTAAAATGTGATGGGGCTCGCCCAGGTGAATTTCTGCTATAAGACTACGTCGTAAAACTGGAACCCCTAAACTAACTTATCTTTTTTCTTTCATTTGATGATTCGAATCTCTCCGAAGCGATGCTTGGCCAGTGCTCACGTATCTGGTTCCGCCTTGCGCACGCGCTGGTGGACACCTACGAACTACACCTTAACACGGACACCGGGCATGCTTGGCCCCCTACCAAACTGGTGGTATTCGGTTCTCTGTAAGGGTTTCCCATGTCTTTTGCGAACCGCAAACCTTCCTTTACTTCTCCATATCACAATTGCTAACAAGACGGGGAATCTTCCGGCGAACATCAAGATGTCTACAACGCCACCATGATGATTCTCGGGGAGCGCTTTCTGGAGGCCAAGGATGGTTCCACCGCGGACTCCAAGGATTATCGTACGTGGCATACGGCTTTCCGAGTCTTGAAATCCTACGCTTTGTTGGCCAAGTCGGCCACAAAGTGTGTCGCGGTACTGGAGATCTTTTGTGATAAGCTCTTTCTCGGCGGTAACAGTACAACAAACAGTGCTCCCCAGTGTGACATCGGCTATGATTGAGATTGGGATGCGCTATGGGCGATGTCAAACCCGCTCAGCCAGGAATCAACTCTCGCGGACGGTCTATTCCCATTCACATTCGATAGTTAGGTTCTGACAGATGTCATGCCCGCTCCCTTTGCTCAAGACTTCCTTTTGGGCGAGAGGTAAGCTCATAGTCATGTGCAGCTGTTCCTTGTCTTCATTTGCTTGAACAATTTGTGGTCACGGGATCATTATCCTTTCGCTGAGTCAGCGTTGTTGGTTATGCAGAGGATCACGTGCCGAGTTGAGGATATCGTGGAACCTTCCATTCAACTTCAACCCTACCACAGGGTGAATAATTTATTCATTCTCTATGCCATACTCCGGTGATAGGATGCAGGACCTCAGGAACACAAGCGTCGGAAGTACAGCTGTTTGTTGCCGGTCTGGCTGTGTCTGGGGGCATAATTTTATGCCCGGATAGAGAATGGGGCCGATAACAGATTGCCTGATCCCCCAAAGAGCCGTTAAGGCTGAATGCTTACCCTTCACCTTGCAGGCCGCATTCACCGCTATCAACTCCACACATTCATCTGTTTGAGTTTATCTTTGCGAAGGAGGAATTACTGATTGCCACTTCCGATGCAACGGGCTATGCTGTCTCCGGCACTCCTTCTCGGCCTACTGACAATCGTCACTATTGTTCTCTCCAAAACAGTAGAATATGATTTCAACGTTACCTGGGTCCTCGCCAACCCGGATGGTGCCAAAGTACGACCAACAATTGGCATCAATCACGCCTGGCCGCTGCCGCAGATCCAGGCCGACGTGGGGGACACCATAGTCGTGAATGTGGTCAACTCGCTGGGCAACCAGTCTACAGCCCTGCACTTTCACGGCATCTTCATGGAGGGTACCCCTCATATGGATGGGACAGCGCAAGTCTCCCAGTGCGCTATCCAGCCTGGTTCATCTTTCCAGTACAAATTTCAGGTTAGAACGAGATTATATACTTGGCGGCGTGGCTTGTTGGTCGGTGTGAACGAACAATCGTCTAATCGAAATCAACAGGTCAACCAGCCAGGAACGTACTGGTATCATGCCCATGCGGAGTCGCAGTATCCGGATGGACTCCGTGGCGTGATGATCGTGCACGATGCAGCCTCCCCGTATCACGCCGAGTACGACGAGGAGATTGTATTCTCGATCTCGGATTGGTATCACGAGCAGATGCCAGAGATGATGCCACACTATCTCCATCAGTCTATGCTTCATGATCCTACACCGGACTCGAACTTGATTAACGACACTCAGAACCTCCATGTCCCGGTTCGACCGAACGAGAAATACCTTGTTCGAATTGCGAATATCGGCGGCTTTATGGGACAATATGTCTCAATCGAGGACCATGAGATGACGATTGTGGAGGTGGATGGTGTATATACGAAGCCCGCGCAAGCACAGACCATCTACATCGCTGCGGGTCAGCGATACGGGGTTCTGATTTCGGGCAAGAACAATGCCAGTCGCAATTACGCTATTACCGTGACCATGGACAAGGTATGCTTCACGAGACCAGTGGATGCGGACTCGGTTGCTGATCTGCTTCTGCAAGACCTTGATAATGATGGCCCACTCACGACCTCAAGTCACCGTTACCGGGTGGCTAGTCTACGATCAGAGCTTGCCACTCAACGAATCATCCGCAGACATCGACATCTCCCAAGCAATTGATGACATTACGCTGGAACCGTATGACTCGGAACCACTCTTCACCTCACCAGATCAAAGCATCACGCTGAACATGGGAACGGCCCGACTTGCAGATGGAAATAACCAGTATGTCACCTCTCCTCTCCTCCGCCCTAGCGCTCTTGAACACGCCCAAGAAGACACTTATCCAACCTATAAAACCCCACGAACAGCTGGACCTTCAACGACATTGCCTACACCCCGCCCGAATACCCGACCTTATACGACGCCCTCGAAGCTGGAGCTCTTTCCACCGACGCTGCAACCTACAACCAATCCACCAACACCTTCATCCTCGCCGAGAACCAGACCGTGGAGCTGGTGGTCAACAACGGCCACATGAGCCGCCATCCGTTCCACCTGCACGGTCATAACTTCCAAGTGGTCTACCGGTCCGAGGCCGGGAACGGCAGTTTCGCGGACACCGGAGCGACCGAGGCGGATTTTCCTAGGGTTCCCATCCGGCGCGACACGGCCATTGTCCATCCCGGTGGGAATTTGGTGCTTCGGTTCCGGTCGACGAATCCTGGTCAGTAGTGCTCTTCTTGCTCTGTTTTGATTTGCTCTGGGAGAAAAAACAAAGATCACAAAAAGCTCATTTGGTGGTTTTGGCTGGTACTAGGCGTCTGGATCTTCCACTGCCACATGGAATGGCACGCGTACTCGGGTCTCGTGCTCACCCTCGTCGAAGCCCCGCTGGCCCTCCAGGAACGGTTGCGGCTCTCTACTCGTATCCCGGCAGATCATCTCGCTGCTTGCGCGCCTGGGCAGTCCTTGCTGTCAGGATCGGGTGTCGAAGTTGATACAGCGGTTCCTTCTTCCACGCCAGCGGAGGTTGAGGGCGATGGAGCGAGTTCCCACACGGGGGACGGTCACGAAAGCGCTGCTGCTGTTGAGAGTAAATGGAATCGGTGAGTACAGCCATCTCGTATCTTCCCTCCAGTAAATCCGGCGGAGGCAGATCGAAACAAAAGCCGTGTGACTAATTGCAGGGACAGGACGGGTGCTTACCTCGGTTTCTTGGTGGTCATGACGATAGCCACGGGGGTTGTTGCCTGGCGCGAGGTGCGGCAGTGTGCGTGCGCGGCACGAGAGACAAGGTACGCGCCTCTGCGCGCGGGAGTTAGGCGAGCTGCAGCTGTCTCTGCGTGAGCTTCTGGTGGGGGGTACACTTTTCTAATAACATACCCCCATGCTCTGAGTATATACAGTCGCGAATGCCAATCGACTTCAGTAGACTCGATAGAGTAAAATCGGCCAATGAAGCAAAGCCCGCTCTAAGCGTGTCAAACATCGCAAAATGACAGTAAGCAGGATAATTTCCTACTGACATTCTGGACCGAACCCCCCCGCTGGTTCCGATTAGCGAGGGTGGCGCAGGCGGAGATCGGGATTTCCCATGGATTGTTCGATCGCTCGGAAATCCAGGTTTTCGGCAGCCTTGGCCAACCTTGGAATTAGTATTTCCGCTCGATGACGTACCGCACCCCTTTAACATCCTGTAGCAGCAGAAGAGGGAAGATTCATGTATCCGAGTGCTCACTGAGGACGGTTAGTATAGTACGTATTGTATGTCCTATTGCCATCATTGTCGAAGGAGAAAGGGCCTTTTAGGGCCGGGCTGGATAGTAAGTAACTCGTACTTGCGGCTCGTGCGACCAGTTGGCATTCCCCGCATGGGGACTCAACCCTAAGAGGACGGATACTAGGCGCAGGGCCAACATGAAGCCCCACAAGTTGCGAAGCTGAGCTCGTTGTGGGGATGTACCTTGTAAGAGCCGAAGGGGGATGTTCTGGCTGTTTCCTCGATTTGCCGATGGCATCGAACCAGGTGAACTGCGGACGATCTAGACTTAGATTCGCACGTGTACGCAGGCCAAGCCAGGATCAGTCTAAGCGAGATGCTGGGCGCGCATTGGCCTGACCAGTCTGTTGCAGCCATATATAACCACCAGGACACTCCACGAACACGTCTCTCCACAAGGCGATTAGATCGCTTGGCGGTAGTCCCGCCCCCAAACACCTTATAACAACCCTCACCAGCCCCCTCGATGATCGCGAACATGCAAAGTGACTGAACGCAGGCGAATACCGCCCCCAGCTGATCACCCATGGCGCGCTCCCACCCGCGTATCACAGGTACTGTACCGAACAACCCCCCCCCCCCTCTCCGGCCTGGGCCAAACTCACATCCCAACACCCTCCAAATCCAACCCTAACTAAGAGCCCAAAAAAGCGCGATCCTTCGGCTACATCGACCCCAGCTTTCCCAACCCCAACGGGCCCAACGACACCTCCATCATCATCTACGGCTACACGCCCTCGCTCGCCCTCGCCGCCTTCGCCGCCACCTGGTTCTTCCTGCATCTGGTTGTGCACACCGTGCAAACGTTCCGTCACCGCAGCTGGTGGTGGCTCCCCTTCTCGGTGGGCCTGATCTTCGAGATCATCGGGTACATCGCGCGGGCGCTGTCCGCGCGCCAGGACCCCTACAACCTGATCTACTTCGTGCTCAACTACTTCTTCATCGTCACGGCGCCCGTGTTCCTGGCCGCGGGGATCTACACCATCCTGTCCGGGCTGATCCCCCTCCTCGGCCGGCAGTACGCCCTCCTCCCGCCCCGGGTGATCCTGTGGTTCTTCGTCACCTCCGACGTGATCTCGACCGTCGTGCAGATCGCCGGCGCCGTGCTGGTCGGCGTGCGCGAGTCGCGGCAGCAGGATCCCACCGTCGCCAACCATATCCTGCTGGGCGGGCTGGCGTATCAGGTGTTCGCGATGACGGTGTTCATTGCCGTGGCGGCGGGATTTCTGGTCCGCGCGAGGGGGCTGATTTGGAAGCGGGGACGGAAGGTCGAAGGGCATGAGAGGGGGAATGAGCGGCCCAGGTATGGCGTGTTCTGTGGGGTGTTTGGGCTGGCCACGCTGCTGGTGTATCTGCGCACGATCTTCCGGTTGGCGGAGACGGCGGAGGGGTTGGGCGCGACGCTGGCGACCGATGAGGTCTACTTTGCGTGCTTGGAGTTTGCGCCTATTGCCGCCGTGGTGTTGTTGTTTGCGGTCTGGCATCCGGGCAGGTGTGTGGGGGCCAAGATTGGCGGGACGGCGGGGTCGTTCAGGGTGAGTTCTTATGGGGTTTGAATTTTGGGTTGTTCATGGATGTTGTTGGGGCCAGGGGTGGACTGAAACTTCGTCACGCTTGTGTGAGTGTTCCTCAGCAATGAGACAATGAAGTCTTGAGACTCATGCCTGTGACAAAAGTGGTCGAGGACCTGCAGGATAGCTAGGCAGGCTGGCTAGGCAGGCTGGCTAGGCAGGCTGTCTACCTGGTGTAGTACACGTTGTTAAGAGTCGAATGAAGACCAGATTCCTTCTAAAGACTCTTGTAGTGCATGGAGTATCACGCCAACACGTCACTGGATTATCACGGGACGTTGGTGGTGAAGTCAAGTACTTCTAATGGCATAGTATAGCGCACTCAAACCAAACATATTTACTTTGATTGAAACATAGATGTTGAGACATGGCAAGCCATTGGCAAAGAGCTCTTTGTGCCGCCCCGGCCCCTTCGCTCAAGGCTCCCTGCCCTGACGGCTAGACTGTGTGTGTCTAATGCGATGTATGTTCAGTGACCCCCGAAATACGTCTTCTGCAGTATATACTAATCAGGACCCCACTGCACCTATATTGGAGACGCCTTTGAGTTATGACTCCACTAAAAAGAACCAATTCACGTCCCGAGGATAGGATCCACTTCCGTGAAATCTTGAGAGCCACAGCTGAACTGTATCTTGGAATTCTCGCCACTCGCAAGAATTCAGCAAGCTTTGGGCGAAAGCAGATTACGGGCCGAAAGGAGGAAGTGAGAACCTGCTAGAATGGTCATGCAGAGTCAATTTAGAACGATAGAACAGCCAGACCGGAGCCTTGGTGAAAGAACCAGAATTCTCCTGTGTGGTATGATGACTACTGGTAAGTAATGCTACTTCCATTGATAGAGCCAAGGTTACAGCAAAAGGTAATGGATTTCACCTTTGTACTATCGAGACCGCCCGTAAATGCTGCCTGTAACTGTTGATTACTGCACACCACTCACCGATGAGGCGTTTTCATACTGATACCTCGTGCTTTGTGCACTACAGCCTAAAACAGATGTGTTTCCAGTCCAGCAAGGGCAAGATAGTCTTTGCTGCAAAAATCACTCCTCAACATCACTTGTTGAGCGTGCGCGGACTGCTTAGATCTGTCTCCCCTTTTCTGTGCGGACTTCCTGCACTGACGATGACTGCGACGTGATGCACCACTCCTCACCACAAGCCGATGCTCAGTTGTCTTGCTTTGTCTTCAACAAGAAGCAGGTTTAAACCTCAAAGTCAGGCCATTGTGCTGCTGGTCTGTGAAAATATAGCTATGCCCAGGCCAGCCATTCGAATTGACATGCAAGCCGTTGAATCCGTGGGCGCTCTCCTTCAGGCGGAGTCTGACGGCGTTTCCCGTGGGCGAGCCCCTGAAGACCGCCAGCCGGCCCAGGTTGTCGTTGGCGTAGGGCCAGAGCTGGCTCTGCGCCCCGAGATCCAAAAAGGCCAGGAAGGCGGGATGGCGCTGCGAATTCGGCGAGCCGTTCAGATCCCTAAGATAGAATCCGTCGTCCTCCCTCACAGGGCCTCCGGACTCGCAGTCTGTGTTGCGACAGACCTGGAACCGCCGCCGCATGCTGCCTTCCCTGAAGGTCAGCAATTGCCACGGCTGCGCCCAGGCGCCCCACGTACTGTCCACGATCGGCCCGAGATCCGGGTGGATGAGGTTGTAACATTGGCCGTAGTAGATTCCGATGTGGCTGTCGTGGACTGGGGTGGTATCCTGCTGCATCTGCGTTCCGGTGGATGGTGCGTCACAGGGAAAAAGGTGTTGGTCGAGCAGCGTCTGCTGAAGCGGGTTGAGGGAGTTGGGAAGGGTGAGAGCGCGCGAGGAGAGGACCGTCAGGAAAATAAGAAGGGTGGGTTTGAAAGTCATGATCACTGCTAGCTTCACTCTTTGGGGTTGGACGTCGATATACTTGAATTCTTATTCTCGAGAGAAACAGAGCAATGCTGGTTAGAGGAAGGGGAAGTGCTGTTACGCTCCCTTGATTTTGACCTCAGAGCACGAGCATGCGCCGAGAGATGATTAGGATTTTATTACTAGCGCGGGTCTTCGACTTCACCAAGATGTAATCCAGACCTAGTCTGATGTTTCGACCCGCACGAGGAGGCATCTCGCTCGCATTGGCTATGCTGAAAGACTCCGAGCAAACTGAAATCCTACCAAGTTCTGACAGAGTTTCTGAGCCGGGGAATGATTTCACGACTCTAGCTGTTTAGCGTTTTTTTCTTGTCCTTGTTTCCGTAACTTTACTGGGAAGCACAGTAGCGGGTCGAGAGCTTGGTGGCCCTTGGGCAGGTTTTGGTGTGAGGTAGACCTCCGAGGGCCCGGTGTTTGCAAAACGGCCGTCGCACCGTTGATACGTGCGTTGTTAGCTTGACAGAGGGAGTGGGCGATATTGTGGTTCTCTGCTTTCATTGACTGAAAGCTCATTGATAACATGGCCGAATCGAGCACGGAAGCGGTGAATAGAGACGTAGCCCACTTACTTGTGCTACTGTCGCGAGCTCGAGGACAAGAGGGGTAGGAAGAGCAACATGGCTGTGGGACAGCGGGCCTTCTCATTCAGTCTCCATACCAGCAACCACCACTCGCAAGTCAAGATTGTCTTGAGTATTGGTACGTTAAGTAAGTACCATGACTAGCAAAAACATACAACAGAAGGGATTCGCTGGTGGTCACCCACCCAACTACTAACCTCCCGGCGTGTGGCTTAAGTACGGCTGAGCGGACGGGAAGCCCTGTTTTCCACACCCTGTGGTCGTATGTGCTAGATACATAGCGGGCCGAAGGGGTAAGTTACAGTGGTTGTACTGCGGTTTTCTCCGGTTATACTAAGTTTTAATAAAATTTTATAAAGTTCTAACTAATTATAAGCCCTTTCAATCTAGAAGTACTAATCTTTATATAAATAATAAATGATACTAAAATTATATCTTTTTAAACTAGATTTAAAGTAGTTTTTATACTATTTTATTATTATAATATATTTTAATCTTAGATTTATACTAACTATTATAATTTTTATTTATATTTATTTATAATAATAATTTAAACTATTAATATAATTATTCTATTCTATACACTAAAATATAAATAAGTAAAATCTTATCTAAATCTTATTAAAAATAGATATTATTTTATCTAAATCTTACTAAAAATAGATATTATTTTATCAAAATCTTTTTTTTTATTTATTTCTTTGTAATATAGTCTTTCTAATTTTTATAACTATAATTATTTATTAAAAAATAAAATTTTTTTTATAATATATCTTAATTTTTATATTTTTTATTATTTATTTTTTTATTCTCTATATTAATTTTTTTTTATTTTTTTATTCTCTGTATTTCTTTTTATCTTTTTGAATATATTTTAAAGTCTATATTTCTAATATTCTTATTATCTATCTTCTTTTATCTATAAGTAAAATAAATAAAACTAAATTTAAACTTTTATTTTAATTTTAAAACTAAAAGTTTAATATTTATATTATGGGAATCTCTTAATACCCCAGCCAGATACTCTTAAGTGTATTATATATTCTATACGTAATTCTTATAATATTAATGATTTGGGATACTTCTATACTTAATCTTCTATCTCTTTTATCAGACTATAGAATAGTAAGAATTAGTCTTAAAATAAATAAACTACTACTATTCTATACCTAACTGATCTTTTCTTTTAATAATTCTAATTCTTTTTTTTAGTTATCTATAGAATATAGTATGTTACTTTAATAATTGCGTTAGAATAGTAACTTAGAGCCAGAAAGCTTTTCTATCTCTGAGGGATCTTTATTATCAATCATACTGCAGTATCTAGCTATAGGGTATAAAATATTCCTCTTAAGATTACAGATTTAAGAGGGATATAATAGTATTTTACTAGAGTATATATTACTACTAACTAAGATACTCTGATATTATTATCTATAATAATATTTATAGATCACAAAATTTATTTATTCCTATAGAATAAATAGTAGTAGTTTGAATTTAATTATATTTAAGAATTAAGCTTTTAAAAATTTACTAAAGCCTGTTAAAATTATATTTATATTTATATTTTAATCAAAACCTCAGAAAAGCTATAGCTTTCTAAAAATAAAGATTTATTAAACTATTTCTAAAATGATTTTATTCTATCTGAATTAGCTAGATTTGCAGATATTTTTTTATCTAATTAATCTAAAATTCTATCAGAATACTATAATAAGAACTATACTATTAATCTTATTAAGAATAAATTTCTATTATTTAATTCTATTTATTTTCTATTATAAAAAGAACTTTCTATTTTTAAAAACTATATTAATAAAAATACTGTTAATAGAAGAATATAGTTTTTTAAAAATTCTACTAGAGCTTTGATTTTTTTTATTTTTAAAAAAAATAATCTATATCTTTGTATAGACTATTATAAACTTAATAAAATTACTATTAAAAACTAATATCTATTTTTTTAATTTCTAAAATTCTTAATTATCTGGCAGAATAGAAATACTTTAATAAAATTAATATTTAAAATATTTATTATTATATTTATATAAAAAAAAACATAAGTAGAAAACTATATTTTATATTTATTACTGCTATTTTAAATATATAATAATACTATTTAGCTTAACTAATATTTTTATATTTTTTTAGATTTATATTTATTTTATATTTTATAATATCTTTAATATTATCTGTATTATATATCTGAACAATATCTTAATTTTTTCGAAAATAAAATATAAATATACTAAATATATAAAGCAAGTTCTGACGCGACTATAATAAACTAATTTATATACTAAATTATCTAAATATTTTTTTTTTAAAAAAATAAATTAAATTTTTAGACTATATTATCTCTTCTACTGATATTATAATAGATTCTAGCTGTTCTATAATTATTATATTATAACTATTATCTACTATCTACTATAATATTCAAATCTTTTTACAATTCTGTAATTTTTATTATTAATTTATTTATAATCTTTTTTTATTAATATTACTCTTAATCAATCTGCTAAAAAACAGTTGAAATAGAAAAAAATCTAATATTTATTAATTATCTTTAGTTAAAAAATTAGTATTTTGTTGGTTTATCTATATTTTTTAAACTATTTTTTTATTATATTTTTTCGACTTAATCTAATCTATCTGAATTAAAATTAGTACTTATAATAAAAAAATAACAGATATTTTAATCCAGTTTAGATTAACAGACTAATATTATATTATTATTATATAATCTAAAGAATTCTTAGATGCAGAACTAAATTAGAATATCTTAAACTAAAAGTTTTTTATTATTATTTATTTATTTAAATACTGGTATTAATACCTCGATAAAATTTAATTTTTAATTAAAATACTATTTAATTTTATAAATCTATAAATATTTATAAATTAACTAAAATTAAATAGATATTAAATATATTAATATATAAGCCTGACTTTTTTTAATTTTATTATTAAATATAGAATAAATAAAAGTAATCCTACTAATATTCTATTTAAATTATTTAAATCAGTAAAAAGTTTAAATAATAATAATATTATTAGAATATTATATAAACAGTTAGCACCCGTCCTAGCAGTATTTAAAATTAGAAAATCCTAGTTTAAATATAGTAAAATATTTTAATAAAAAAATTAAGATTTAGTATCTATATAATATTAAATAAATCTACAGACTTAGCCAGTATAGAATCAGCTACTTAGATTATAGTTTATATAATAAATTACTTAAAAACCGCTAGTATTACAGCTGTAAAAAATATAAAAAAAAATAAAAAGATTTATAAATCTAAATATAATAATAATTTAAAAAAACTAATTAAAACTTTATAGAATTAAGATTCTAAAACTAAAAAAAAAGCTCAGCTATCTAAAACCTGAAAAATTATTTATAATAGATTATTATATTTTAAAAATAGATTCTATATACTAAAGATAAAAGGTCTATATTAAGAGTTATTATAATAATACTATAATAACTTATTTATAAAATACTTTAGTTAAAATAAAACTGAATAATCTTTTTATAAAAAGTTTTCTTAAATTAATTTCTAAGATAATATAAAAATTTATATAGTATTTTACTTTATCTACTAATATTAAACTATATCTATATATTATTTCTATAGAAAATTAAAAAGTCTGCTAATTTTATTATATTTATAAAATAAAATAACTATAGACTTTATTACAGAACTATTAAAATTATACTACTCAAATTATTAAATAAATTTAATTTTTATAATTCTAAACTGTTTTATAAAAATAAACTATTTTCTAGCTGTATTATATATGATATATAAAAAAGCTAGCCGAACTTTTTTATTATAAAATTAAACTAAAATATAGACTATTTAATAGAATTATTATAAATAAAGATTTTTTATTTACCAGTTAGTTTTAATCTAATTTCTATTATTAAACTAAAATTAATAAATAATTATCAATAGTATTTTATCTATAAATTGATAATTAAACAGAAAGAACTAATTAAATATTTAAATGTTATTTATAATATTTTATTACTAAATATTAAAACTACTAGATAAATTTATTTAATAAAATAGAATCTATATATAATAATTATTTAAATATTTCTATAGAAACTATTTTATTTAAAATACTAATAAACTATTTCTCAGATTTCAGACTTTAAATCGAGGATAATTCTATTAAAGTAAAAATACTATTAATTTTAGAAAAATTAAAAAAGTTATATATTCTATAGAAAAAACTATAAAAAAACTAATAAAAAGCTAGTAAAAACTACTTAATTTATTATAATAAATATTATAATATTCTGTCTCCCAAAAGAAAAAATAAAATAGTTTATATATTTAAATAAAAAGATCTGATTAAGCTGTTTATTATAAATATTAAATTTAAAAAAACTACTTAAAAATTGGTTCTAAAATTTATAGGATTTTTTAGAATTTTAAAAATAATAGAAAAATAAGTATTTTATTTATATTTTTCTAAATAATATATCTAGCTATATAATATATTTTATATTTTACTATTAGAACTCTGAAGAACTAGAAAAAATAATACTAAAATAATACTAATATTAGATTTAGATAATAATAAAAAATAGAAGATAGAACAGATATTAAATAAACTTGTCAGACTGGTAGATCACATGGGTATAAGAACCCTAAGCCCTAGCCTTCTTGATTCAGTTATCTGAATAAGAACTATTGTTCTAGCCTGCTCTATTCATTCCACCCCTGTATTCTTATCTCTATATTTATTAAATATTTCCAGTTTCCTATTCAGAAAATCAGTAAATAAAAGGATTTAGATTAAATAGTCTAATATATTCTATTACTCTTCTGAATAAACTGAATAGATTCTATTTTATCTAGTAATTATATATTAAATTTAATATTCTATTTATTTTTTTATTCATCTAATCTTTAAATATTCTAATTTTATAATCTTTTATTTTAATTTTAATTTTATTTTATTATTACTTTACTTTTACATCAAATTTATATAGAAAAATAAGAGATAAATAAAGATTTAATAAATTAAAATTAAAACTTTTTAAAACTAATAATTATAAGTCTGGATAATCTTTTATTTTAACTTATTCAAAACCCCTCAATATAAATAATCAGATTATTTAGTAATCTGATAAGATAATACAGTTATATTAATTAGATAACTAGATTCTATAGATTAATTAAATTCAGCTATTTATAATTAATAAAGAAATATAAAATTTAATAAACTTAGAATTACCAACTAAGTCTATCTATCTAGTTTAGTCTAGTACTATTTTTATTAAATATATCAAACAATTAGCTAATTTAATAATTAATTTTAATAAATCAGACTATCTTCTATATTAGAAAGCAAAATAAAACTATTAATAAAATCCTAAAAAATTTAATAAAATCTTCTCTACACTAGTTTTTTTAAATTTATTAATTAATTCTATATTAAACTGCCAAAATTAATATACTATACTAAATTTAAAAAAATTTTATTAAATTCTTTAAATTTGAAGAACCCGCTTAGCTCTAACTAATTAATTAAAAAAAATCTAATCAATCGGTATTATTGTTAAAGAATTTTAATAAAAAGTTTTATTAAGATCTATATCAGATAATAAAAATTAATTTATTCTAAAGCAGTAGAGCTTTAAATTAATAAAATAAAAAAATTAATCAGAATATTTTTTAATTTTTTTAAATTAATTTATTCTAAAGCAGTAGATCTTTAAATTAATAAAATAAAAAAATTAATCAGAATATTTTTTAATTTTTTTAAATTAATTTATAAAATAATAGATATTTTTATTTTAATATAGTAATCCAGACTTATTAATATAGAGAATAATTAGAAAAAGATTTCTAACTTTTTTAAATTAATTTATAAAATATATAATTAGATTTATCTGACTAATCTAAATAGACAAATTATTTATAGATTAATTAAAGTTAGCTATATAATCTTCTAAAATTAAAATAACTAAAATAATAAATATACTTCTGAAAAAGAAAATTAATAAATAGTTTTAAAACTTTAAAAAAAAAGATTATATAATCAAATATATTCTTATAAGTTAGAAAAGAATAATAGATTTTATAATTTTTAAAACTATAAATATATAAATAAGAAATTTTAAAAATCTATATAATTATCAGATCCAGCTGTGCTAAATTAAATTAGATAAATCTATAAAAATCTATAATTTAAATATATTTATAAAAAGATCTATTAAATATATTAAATAACTCTAGTTATTCTAGAAACTATCTAAAATTAATAAATCAAATTATTTTTAATAAAATTTACTCTATTAATATATCAACAAACTTCTGAATTAGATAATTTATTAATAAATTTATTAAAATAATAAATATTTAATACTACTTCTAATAGTTATATATATAATATATTAGAACTATTTACTGAATATAATATAGTTAAAAATAATTAGATATATATTAGAAATAATTCTAATACTATTTATAAGCTCTATCTATCTAAAAAAAATAGTATAATTTTTAAATTAATAGATATTATTTTTATTTCTAGATTTTATTATAACGTCATATTAGGATAGAAAGCCGAAAAAAACAGACTATTTTTAAATAAAAAAATTAATTTTTTAAAATAGTTAATAGAATATCAGTCTGCTAGATTAAGCTAATCTATAGACTATATTTTATTTAATAAAAATAATTAGTCAAAGCTTTAATAATACTTAATTTAATAATTAAATAGCTAATTAGATTATCTAAAAAATCTTATATAATCTCAGAATCTATAAAAGAATAGTATAATTAATTAGAATATTTAGAAGAAAAAGCTCTAAAATATCTAAATTAAAAAACTCAGAAAATTTAGATTATTAATTTTAAACTAAATCTAATTAGAAAATATTCTACCTGCCGAATCAGCTAATTAAACTGACAGATATTAAAATAAAGAATTTGTCACAGTGCAGACCTAGTATACTCTGTCTACTCTGCTTATCCTGTTTATCTGTTCTACTCTAACAATCTGTTTAATCTATTTAATCTATTTTATTTTAATAATCTATTTATTTTTTCTGACTGTTCTATATATAATCTGTAATTTTTTTAACTATCTGTCTATTTCTGATTCTATTAGTAGCTTTTTAAACTATATTTTATTTATAAATCTAAGAATAGTCTAATCTAGTAGCTAGTAAATAATCTAGAAAACTAATTATAAAAAAATTATCTAGTTAGAGTTGTTATTCCTATTATTTAGTCAGACTAAAAATTAAATATCTGTTTATTTTTTAAAATTATATAGCTTTTATTCTTAGAAATAGTAGTCTGATAAGATATTTATAATTCTATAGTTTTCAGCTATATTAAATAATCTAAAAAAATTTATTCAGTATATTAGAAAATATTTTAAAAAATAATATAACTATTATAATTAGATCTATATCTGTATTATAGAGATCTAGAACTAGTTAAATATAAAAAATATATTTTTTATTTTTTAGTCTGACTAAATCTAATAGAAAAAGTTTAAAATAATCTAATAGTTTATTAAAACGACTATTATATAAAAAATCATTTTTAAAAAAAAAATTAAATTTAAACTAAATATATTAAAATTATTTAGATTACTATCTCTATAGTAAGTATTTTAATATAGATTTTAGAATCTATATCTATTACTAAAAATACTATAGTTATTTTAGTAAAAATAATTATATTAATTATTTTTAAATCTTCTATTTCTATTTTCTTTTTTAAATATTTATCTGACTCTAATAAATTTAAAGATAACTGTTTTAATCTTTGTTATTTTACTAATCAGATCTAAAAAAAATAAAGATTAATACTGATTGATATATTATATCTATTTTTTATAAAATCTATATTATTAGCTGTCTCGGAAAAAAATCTTATATCTAAATATAATTCTATATTAAAAACAGAGAATATATTCTTCTTGATTATTTAGATATTCTTATTTTTTTAGAATATTTTTTTAAAAGTCTAGACAGAGAGTATACTGTTTAAAATAAATTTTTTAATCTTTATTAGAAATAATAAAGTTTTTATAACTATTTTACTAAATTTTAAAAACTTGTCTGTAAAATTAAGATATATTTAGATATACTCTAACTAATATTTAAATAGATTATTAGTTATAGACTTAAGTCTATATTTATAAATAATATTTTTTTAAAAAAAACTATCTAGTATTAGTATATTTTTTCTAAGATTTAGAGAATTACTATATACAGTACTTCTATAAATCCAAGCTGAATAACCGACTTTAAAAATTTTTTATTAATCTAATACTATATATTTAGAGAAACTAATTTAAATTTTAAAATAAAAACTATTTAAAAAGATCTATTATTTTTAAATATAATTCTATAGATCTATTTACTGTATACTGTTAGTTTTTCTATTAGAAAACTAACTGTTAAGACTATAAGAAATATTTTTATTATAAATCAGACTATTATTTTATTAAAAACTATTTTAAATTAGATATTAGAATATTATAAGTAGTATTTATATATTTTTTATTTTTAAATCTTTATATTTATTTATTATATCTATTATTTCTAAACTTCTGTATTTATTTACTTCTGAGATACTATTTGTTTTTTTATTATTTTATAAAATCTATTTTCAGTAATTAAATCTATTTATAAGTTTTATAAGTTTTTTAATTTTATTTCTAGCTATAGTCCGAATATTTTTATTTATTTAATTTTAATAAATAGTTAAAAAAGATAAGTTTGTTCTAAGCTGCCGACAGACTAATTTTCTAGTATAATTATATACTATTTTAAAAACTATATTTAAAGAAATTTCTGTTAAGAAAGAATTTTGAAGAACTGACTTAATAGTTATTTTTATTATTCTAAATTCTAAGAATATAAAAGTCCTAATTTATACTATAATTAATACTAGATATTTTATTTTAAAAATAATAGACTGAAGTTAGACAAAGATCTATTAGTTATTATTATATTTTCTAAAAATTTATAAAATAATTATAAGATTTAACAGCTAATAAAAAAAGTCAGGCTGTATTATCTACTACATCTAAATAATTCTAAAAATCTATAATCTTTATACTAGTTAGTTTATATATATAATCTAGTTTATTAGTTAGTACTGTTAAAGTTTTTATAATACTTTATTAAGATCTTAGAAGATTAGAGTACTATATAATATACTAATAAAAATCTGTTTTAAGAATATTATACTTTTAGAAGTTTTAGTAAAAAAAGATATTTATTTTATTTTATTAATTATATATACTATCTATACGCGCTGTAACTATCTGATATTTATAATAATAATAAACTAGATTAATAAAATATTACAGACTATTAACAAACTAAAAGAACTAATTTTATCTAAAGAATTTAAAAATTTTAAGAATATTTTTTTTTTAAAAAAGACTAAGAAGCTATCTCTATACTAAGAATATAATTATATTATTATTCTAGAGAATAAAAAAAGCCTGCTGTTTAGTTCTTTATATAAAATATTCTAGAATAAATTATAAGCTCTGAAAGAATAGTTTTTAAAAAATTTAAAAAAAAATTTAATTATTTGAGTTTATTATTAGTTGTTTTTTTAATACTATTTATAAAAAAGTCTAAAAAAGATTTAAGATTTTATATTAATTATTATATTATAAATATTATTTTTATAAAAGACAGATACCCGCTTCTGCTTAAAAAAAAATCTTTAAATAATTTAAAAAAAATAAAATATTTTATAAAGATTAATATTATTAGTATTTTTAATAATATTAGAATTGAAAAAGATTAGAAATATCTTACTATATTCTAAATCTGTTTAAAACTATATAAAATATTTATAATATTATTTAGACTTATTAGAGCTTCTGCTATATTCTAATAATATATTAATAATATTTTAAAAAATTATTTTAATATATTTTATACTATTTATTTAGATAATATTTTAATTTATAGTTAGAACTATAAAAAATATTCTGAATATATCTACTATATATTATAAAAACTAAAAAAAGTAGAATTTTATATTAAATTATCTAAATATAAGTTTACTATATTTAAAATTAAATTTCTAGATTTAATTATAGACTATAATAGATTCTATATAGATTTAAAGAAGATTAAGACTATAGCTAAATAACCGACTCTAATCTGTATAACTAATATATAAGTTTTTTTAGATTTTAGCAACTTTTACTGCCGGTTTATTTATAATTTTTTAAAATTAACTACTTTGTTTATATATCTAACTAAGAAAGATATTCTATTTATTTAATTCTTTAACTATTAGAAAGTATTTAATATATTTAAAAATATTTTTATTAAAATATTAGTTCTATAACTATTTAATTAGATTTATAATATTATTCTAGAAACTAATATCTCCGACTATATTTTAAAAAAAATATTTTTTTAATACAGAGATAATAAAGTTTTATATTTAATTATATATTTTTCTAAAAAAATATATACCTGCTGAGTATAATTATAAGATTTATAATAAAAAACTACTTACTATTATCTATTATTTTAAAAAATAGTAATCTAAATTAGAAGAAATCCTATCTCTAATTTAAATTATTATTAATTACTATAATCTAGAATATTTTATATTTATTAAGCTGTTGAACTGCTAATAAACCTGATAATCTAAATTTTTATTATATTTTAATTTTAAGATTATCTATTAATCTAAGAAATATAGTATTAAGTCTGATAATCTAATCAGAAGATTAAAAAATCTTTTTAAAAAAAAATAAATATCTACTATATTAAAGCTAAATAGTTTTAAAATAAAAAAATATTAATTTTATCTATTTATTAATACTTTTTCCGACACTGCTAGAAAGTAAAAATAATAAAAAAAAAAGCTAGTCTTAAAAAATACCAAAAATATATCTAAAATAAAACTAATATTTATTATATATATTTAAAAAAATATTATCTTTAAAAATAAATAAAATTTATAATTTTTATCTAAAATATAAAAACTTTTTTATATAGTTTATAAAAAAGATAAATAAATAAAAAAAATACTGAAAACTCTAATTACTGATAAAAACTGTTATTTAGATATATTACTAGTATTATATAAAAAAAAGTTTTTATTCTATAAAAACTAATTATAGATATTAGATAATAAATAGATTAAAACTAAACTAATACAGCTAGTCTAAAATAAATCTATTTTTAGATATTCTAGAAAAATCTATATTTATAAATTACTAGTCTGAGAATACTACTAGTCTAATATCTATTAATATATAGAATAATAAATAAAGAACTGCTATATCTACTAAAAAATAATTCTATTTAAAAAAATAAAATAAAAAATCTTAAAACTTCTATTAGTATCTGAATAAATATAGTAGAATATATCTATAGATTTTATTATATATCTATCCAAGAGCTAAAACTATAATATTATTTTAATAATTATTAATTATTTAATTAAAATAAAATATTTAATATTATATAATTCTATTACTAATACTGCTGCTGTCGCAACTATATATATCTAATATATATAGAAACTATATAGTTTATTTTAATCTGTTTTTTTAAATAAAGAATTTTAGTTTATTTTAAAATTCTAAAAATATTTAATATAATAATTAAATATTACCAGCAAGCTCTCTATAGTATACTATTCTAAAATTAATAATTAAACTAAAAAAATTAATATAATATTAAAGTAATATTTCTATATTTATATAAATTATTTATAGAATAATTAGAGCTAGTAGCTTCTTTTAATTGGATTTATTCTAAATATAATCTATTCTAATATTATTAGAATTATTCTGTTTTTTATAAATTATAGTTTTTATTTTTATATAGATTTTAAGTTTATAGCAATTCTAAACTATTTAACTATTAAAAATATAAATTAATTTATTATAAAAATATAAACTATTATTAAATTTACTAAAACAGAAATATTTATTGTTTAAATCTAATATATAAAATAGACAAATTAATAATATAAGCTAGTAAAAAGATTTAAAAAAAATTAAAAAATATAGCTGAATATTTATTATATTAAAATACTAAGACTTAGTAAAAAGCTTGATTAAAATATTCTAAGATTATATAAAATTAAAAAAATTATTAGCTTATATATCTATTAATTAGTTTTATCTTTTAATATAAAAATATATTTTATATTTAATATTAGTCTATTTATTTTTATTAATAAAGATTTAGTTTTAGATTAATATCAACTTCTATTACTGTATATAGAGATTAATAGATTAAAAAAATAAAAGATTAAGAATATTTTTAATTTAATATAAAATTATAAAAGATACAGTCGTCTCTGATTAATATATATTATAAAATAGATTAAATATCCAGACTTAACTATTAAACTAGTTTATTATTTAGAAAATATCTATCAAATAGTTAGAAACTTTTATTATTATTATTCTAATAAATTATAACTTATATTTTAATAAAACTTAGTTTTAAAAAAAAAAATACTATTACAGTATAGATTTAGTATATTTTATCTATTTTATTTATTTTATTTATCTATTCTATTCTAATAATCTGTTTGATTTATTTAATTTATTTTATTTTAATAATTTATTTGTTTTTTTTAACTGCTCTATATATAATCTATAATTTTTTTAACTATTTATTTATTTTTAATTCTATTAATAGCTCTTCGAGCTATATTTTATTTATAAATCTAAAAATAGTCTGATCCAGTAGCTAGTAAATAATCTAAAGAACTAATTATAAGAGAATTGTCCAGTCAGAGCTGTTATTCCTACTATCTAGTCAGACCAAGAACCAGACGCCCGCCCGCTCTCTGACAGAATTAACTAAAATAGTAAACTTTTTAAAACTATTTATTAAGACTTAATTTCTCTGATATCTAGAATAAATAAAAAGAGATATATTAATTATTTTTATTATTTTTATTTAAAATTTTATTTAGAGCAAGCTTTAATTTTTAAATTAAATATTTTATAGTTAATTATTAATATAATTATTTATATAATCAATCAATATAGAATAATATCTAAAAGATTTTATTTAAATTAGAATCAGAATCTTAGTATCTTTTTAATTTAGACTAGTTCTAAAAAAATTAGTATTATCTATTTATCTATTTATTAATCTAAATAAAATCTATTTTTAGAAAAAGCTGGTATTCTAATTATTTTTAAAATAAGATATTTATTAATTAATTCAGGCCTACTATTCTTTATTTAATCTGAAATTATATAAATAGTAATATATATTCTAAATAAAATACTAAATAAATAATTTAATTAGAAAATACTATATAAA